>SKCR01001805.1:0-74784 GCA_019454045.1 Zanthoxylum bungeanum | reverse complement strand
CTGCCATCGTCTTAATACGCGAGCTGTTTTTTGTTGGATTTCCCACAGACGGTGCCAACTGTTGACGGCTGATTTCGGTCTCAGGGGCAATAAGGGTTTTTTACTCCCGAGACAATCCTCCTCCAACTGTGAATTTGTTTTGTTTATGGGAAACCAAAAGAAAATTTGGCAAAAGATAGATAAATACACCAATCAACAAAAGAGATTTAATGTGGTTCGGTGGATCAGATCCAACCTACATCCATGGGCACAGAACGGACGATGTTTTATTGCCGAAATATGTTTCTCTGATCTGTTTTGTGTTTACAAGTCTAATCAACATTCTCCTTTGTTCTCTTCTCCACTCTCAATACCATACTCTCAACTCTCAACCTTTTTTTTCTCCTCTTACAAGCACGTTTTCCCCTCATATTTATAATAGCAAAGAAACAGTTTTCCTTTTCCCATAAGGATTCCTAGTTGAAACTACCTTCACTTCCTTTTTCCTATTAGGACACTGACTTATCAACTTTTCCCCATGAAAGTATGATAACTTATTTTCTTATCCGTAGGAATATGATGTTTTATCTTCTGGAGCATATCTTGCCATATCTCGGTCTTCATGAGGTCGGTCACGATGGTCTATTGAACTGAGAATGCTGTTATCGATCTGATAATGCCCGGTCATCCGATCTTAAGTGGTCGGTTTACCGGTCGTAAAGTGCTCGGCCCCTCACTCATGTGGTCGGGTCGGTATTAATGATCCTGACCAAGAAGTGAATTACCTTTTTTACCCCTGCCGTACTGCTTAAATATCATAGGACTTGAAAATATCATCAACACCAATAATCAAAAAGAAAAGGTGATTAATGTTAAATATAATTTCCGAATAAATTCTTAAATAAATGACAATTTTTTTTTTTTTTTGTAATTCATCACAATTCCAAAGATACACCTAATCTGAGATAAGTTTTTTTGTTTGTGGAGTCTAATTTTTGTATATAATTTATAAAAATTAATCTATCAATTAATTTCGATTTGTGTATTTGTGCAAATGTGATTTATTTGTTTTTTTTTTATAGAGAAAATGTGAGAAAAATGGGAGTTGTAGATTTACAATAAAAGTGTGATCGCTTTAATGTTTTTCAATAAAGTAAAAAGGTGGAGTGAAATTAGCCATAAGAAAGGTAAATAATAGACTTTTATCATAATTAATTATATAGATCACTAATTATGATTTACCAAATACCAGACTTTCCCATGCAACCAAGCAAACCAAATTACCCATCGAAAATGGCCTCTCAATTACTCGCTTCAACTCCCCACATATATGAAGGAACTGATTATATCTTTTTTGAGTGTGAGTTAATTTAATTGGTCAAATTTATTGAACATTGTTAAGAGATGTTTTGGTTCGAATCTCATTTAAATGGAGTGTGTGGACGCTGGTTTTGTTGGACTCTAGCATGCATGATGTTGGATTCCAACATGTATGACAGCAGTTGGCAAAACGCGTAACGCGTTTTGCCAACTGCCAAAACGTGTGGCACTATAGCACACGTTTTTAACCATATAAAAGGAGTCTCAAAGCATCTCAGAGTTCCCAATGAGTTAATATAAAGAGTAAAAAATGTTTGAGAGGTTTTTTGTAAAGCTTTTGAAATAACTTTGTAATTCTTTTGTTGAGTAAAAAAAAAGATTTTTCCTCTCACTTCTGCTCTATTATGATTGTTTATATCACAATAAGTGGTATCAGGAGCTAAGGTTACACAGAGGGATCCCGAAACTCAGAAACAGAACTTCGGTTTGGAAAATCAGTTCCGACGAAAGTTATCAAAAAATAGTTTTGAGCATACCATCGGTTTTTTCAAGACGAGACGAGCACAGTGGTATTTTCCGGCGATCAAACAAAGGTCCAGATACGCCGCACGCGCCAACCAGAGGAGTGCCCACGCGTCACCACACGCCTGCTGAAGCTTGAAGACGTTGAGTCAGCTATCACATCATCGTCCAGTCAGCACACGTCAGCGCCACGTCAGCCGTCAACGCACGGTCAGTAGAACACGTCAGAAGCACAGTCATCTGTATGTCATATAGTCAGATGCCACGTCAGTGCCACGTGTCCGACACGTCAGCACCAGTGCCACATCAACAAAAATTTTGGTGAATTTCATAAAGGTCCCTATACTCTCTTGAAATTATATTTCGTCCCCTAAACTTTCAAAAATTACCCTTTGACTCCTTTAACTTCTAAAATTTTATATTTTGGTCCCTGTGTCGGATTTTGATGAACGAAATGTCATTTCCACCATTTTCGACCATTCCGAACGCAACGATGAGCTCCGTTTTTGAAATTCTTCTTTGAATTTTTGTGATGGAAAGGGGCAATGAAAAATAATTTTGTTAACTAATACCAATTATTTCACATGGAGATGAAGGATGAAAGACCTTATATATGTGAAATACTATGATAGATCTGTCTTTCTGGAGCAGAAACTAGAAGCAATGTCCGATGAAAAGTAGAATAATCTTCACCAGAAGACATGCAGTACTATTCGTCAGTGGATCGACGATAGTATGGTGAACCATGTTAGTGAAAATACTAATGCACGAGTCTTATGGAGAAAGCTGGAGGATCTTTTTCGAGCGAAGACTGGCAACAACAAGTTGTGCTACATCAAGAAGATGATAAGGTTGAAATACCATGAAGGTATAACTATGGCGGACCATATCAATGATTTCCTCGGCACCATGAAAGAATTATCTGGATTAGGCATAGACTTCGGTGATGAGGTAAATGACTTAATACTCCTAAATACGTTACCAGAATCTTGGGAAACGTTTAGATCAACGGTGATAAATTCAGCCTCAGATCGAAATGTCACACATGAGATGGCAAAAACCAGAATCTTCGAGGAAGAAAAGAGAACAAGAATGCAAGGAACGACATCAGCCTCAACCTCAGAAGCTTTAGTGACTGAGAAGACTAACAGAATGAGGAAGAGTACAAGTCGAGGCCCAGGTAGATCAGACAAGCACCGAAGTAAATTAAGAATAGGAAAAATAGAATGTTTCTATTGTAAAAAGAAAGACAATATGAAGAATGATTGCTACAAATTTAAGAACGAGCAGTCCAGAGACAACAACAGAATGGATAGAAACTCTAACCAAGAAAGAGTTGCTACTGCCACCACTGAAAAAACCTCCAAAGAATTCATCATCATCTACGAGGAAAATATTATGAATATTGCCAACTATGAGACTAGTTTGGTGATAAATAGTGGCGTCTCCATACACGCCACATCTCGCAGAGACTTCTTTTCATCTTACAAACCTGGTGACTATGGTGCTGTAAGGATGATGGATGACAGCCAGTCCAAAACCGTCGGTATTGGAGACATCTGCCTTGAAATAGACAATGAGACAAGGCTAGTGTTGAAATGAGTCAAGCACATCCCAGATATCCGGTTAAACTTGATCTCAATAGGCAAGCTGGATGATGAAGGTTTCTGCAGCACCTTTAGTGACGATATATGGAAGCTCACTAAATGATCAATGGTGATGGCACGAGGCAAGAAAGATTCAACATTGTATTTGATGCACGCTAAACTTTCCAATGGCAGCATAAATACAGTCAACAGTGATGAAGCAGCCGAGCTGTGGCATAAAAAGCTCGGTCATATAAGTCAAACGGGGATGGAAGCACTGCGCCGATGGAATGTTCTTCCCGGATTGAAGAACTCACACTTACAGAAGTGTGAACACTGCATGGATGGAAAGCAGAACATGGTTTACTTCCAGAGCTCCCCGCCTCAACAAAAATTGGAGGTACTTGATCTCATACATTCTGATGTATGTGGTCTGATGCAGATAAAAACCAATGGTGGGTCACTTTATTTTGTGACATATATAGATGATCATTCAATGAAGATATGAGTATACACCTTGAAGACGAAAGATCAAGTATTGGGAGTGTTCAAGGAGTTTCATGCCCTGGTAGAGAGATAAACCGACAAGAAACTGAAATACATTAGAACATACAATGGTGGAGAGTAAATATGTCTGTTTGATCAGTACTGCAAGATGTAAGAAATCTGACATCAAACGACACCTCCAATGACACATTAACTGAATGGCCTAGCTGAGATGATGAACATAACCTTATGTGAAAGGGTCAGAAGCTTGCTCTCACAAGCTAAGCTACCGAAGACATTTTGAGGGGAGGCACTGATCAAAACCGTACATATTTTGAACATGTCCCCAACAGTCGCACTAAAAGGTAATGTTCCCAATCAAGTCTAGACAGGTAAAAAAGTGTCATATGAACACTTGCATGTCTTTGGGTGCAAAGCATATGTACACATCCCAAAATACGAGAGATCCAAACTTGATGCAAAGACGCGACAGTGTCTCTTTATTGGCTATGGTCTGGATGATTTTGGCTAAAAACTGTATGATCCTGTTGAGAAGAAGATTATCAGAAACTGAGATGTTGTCTTCGTTGAAGATCAGACTATAGAAGATATCATAAAAGAACTAAAGACAATGCCCCAGCAATACATAAATATTGATTTGAATCCAAAACCTCATACACCGGTGCCAGCACATGTTGAAGATGAGGTTCTCAATCATGAGGGTACATGTGTTGAAACTCCCAGAGATGATGATCATGATCAACCAACAGTACCAGAAGCTACACCAACAGTTTCACAGAGAAGGTCTGACAGAGAAAGGCGACCTTCAACTAAATACTCTGCATATGAGTATGTGTTGCTTACTAATGGGGGAGAACCCGAGAGCTGCAAGGAGGCTGTGGAAACAGAGAACAAGAAAGAGTGGGAGAAAGCCATGTAAGATGAGATGAAGTCTTTGCATGACAATCACACTTTCGAGTTGGTGAAATTACCAAAAGGAAAACGGGCTTTGAAGAACAAATGAGTGTACAGAGTGAAGCAACAAGAATACACTTCACAACCCCGGTACAAAGCCAGACTAGTTGTCAAGTGATTCAGTCAGAGGAAAGGCATTGAATTTAATGAAAACTTCTCTCTAGCTGTGAAAATCTCATCCATCAAAGTGGTACTCAACTTAGCAGCAAGCTTTGACTTGGAGATTGAGCAAATGGATGTCAAGACCGCATTTCTTTATGGGGATCTGAAAGAAGAAATTTATATGGAGCGGCCAGAAGGCTTTAAAGTCAAAGAAAAAGAGGACCATGCATGCAGACTCAGGAAAAACCTATATGGTTTGAAACAGACACCGAGACAGTGATACTTGAAGTTTGAGTCAGTTTTGGGGGAGCAAGGATACAAGAAGACTACTTCAGACCATTGTGTTTTCGTTCATAAATTTTCTGATAATAACTTTATCATCTTACTGTTGTATGTACATGATATGTTGATAGTTGGCCGAAATCAATCGAGGATTGATGATTTGAAGCAGCAATTAAGTAAGTCTTTTGAGATGAAAGACTTGGGGCCAGCAAAACAGATTCTTGGCATCAGGATCGACCGTGATCGAAAAGTAAGAAATTATATTTGTCATAGGAGGAGTACATCGAGAAGGTACTTCAGCAATTTCAGATGGACAAGGCCAAAGTGGTTAGCACTCCTCTTGCTACCCATTTTAGATTGAGTATGAAACAGAGTCCCTCTACTGAGAAAGAGAAAGAGGAAATGAAAGAGGTTTCATACACCTCAGTAGTGGGAAATCTCATGTATGTCATGGTGTGCACAAGGTCAGACCTAGCACACGCAGTTGGATTGGTCAGCCGGTTTATGTCAAATTCAGGAAAAGAACACTAGAATACTATCAAATGGATAATGAATAATCTTCGAGGCACATCCAGAATGAGACTATATTTTGCAAACAAGAAGCCAATGTTAATGGGCTACACCGATTCAGATATGGCAGGTAATGTGGATACCTGTAAGTCTACTTCGGGGTATCTAATTACTCTAACAGTGGGAGCTGTGGCATGTCAGTCAAGGTTGCAGAGATGTGTTGTACTCTCTATAACAGAGGCAAAATTCATTGCAGTAACGGAAGCTTGCAAGGAATTACTGTGGATGAAGAAATTTATCCAGAAATTGGATTTCAAGTAGGAGAAGTACATTTTGTACTATGATAGCCAGAGTGCTATCTACCTTGGTAAAAATTCTACTTTTCACTTGATGTTAAAACATATCGATGTGAGGTATCACTGGATATGGGATGTCCTGAGTTCAAAGCTGTTAGAACTCAGAAAGATTCACACCGATGATAATGGTGTCAATATGTTCGCAAAATGTTTACCGAATGAGAAGCTTGAAATTCGTCGTGCCATCGCCGGGATGACAAAACTCTCTATATAGTCAAAGTAGGGAGATACAGAGAACTACAATTGGCTTGATCCCAACTAAGGGTACATAGGCAGTCATACAGATGCAGTCAGGAGTGGATCCTTTTGAGGATCCGGTTTGGGTGATTGATGGTCGGCTCAGATTTTAAGGCAAATCTTCACCGAGTGAGAGATTTGTTGGACTCCAACATGCATGATGTTGGACTCCAGCATGCATGACAAAAGTTGGCAAAACGCGTAACGCATTTTGCCAACTGCCAAAACGTGTGGCACTATAGCACACGTTTTTTACCCTAAAAAAATTTCCTCATAGTCATTTGTTAAAGCATCCCAGAATTCCTAGTGAGTTAATATAGAGAGTAAAAAATGTTTGAGAAGTTTTTGTAAAGCTTTTGAAATAGCTTTGTAATTCTTTTATTGAGTAATAAAGAAGACTTTCCTCTCACTTCTCCTCTATTGTGATTGTTTTTATCACAAAAGGTTTTCGCCTAAGGTTCACAATCGAGAATTCATAGGAATGAGGCTCTCTCTTTATGTTTGGAGAGGAGAGTGTGCCACCATAAATGGGGCTTGGTTTTCGGCCTCCCAGTAAGGTCAAATTTCTCCTCAAATCGTTCTCTTCAAACCCTAAATCCATCTTCTTTTAAAATATGAGCTCTTAAATGAATAAAATTGCAATAAATGGCACCCGACTGGGGTTGCGGCGCTAAGCTTTCCAAACATTTGCCTTGATTTCTTTATGTTGCGTCACGACGCTCCCATCTTATGCCACGACATTGGATGATTTTGACAACGCAGCACTGCACATTGATACCGCAACACTGAATGGTCCCAAATCTTATGGAAAAAATTCTTCTTAATCGGCACCGTGATACTCCACGATGGTACCACGATGCTGGCTTTGATCAAATTTTTTCCTTATTTTGTTTAAAACTTCTAATTTGTCTTTACTCAAAACTTGTAAAATGAAGAAGGCATCCACAGCGGATCGGACATGACTCTATTTGATACAAATTAAAAACTAAAAATAGTAAGTAAATATAATGGGTAATTATCAAGTTGTTATAGTTATAAAGCAGATTCATAAAATTTATTTTAATAATAAAGATCGAGTATGATCGAGTCAAATTTATATTTCAAAATCATACTCGATATCCTACTTAACCAACATATAAGGATCGGAATTTTTCAACTTGGAGATAATTTTTTATAATTTTCAAATATTATAACCGCCACTTAACAACTATTAGAATGTAATAGATCCTCTACTCGAGAAAGATTTGTGTGCGACAGATATATGGATGACGTGTTATGATCGGTCACTAATGATTTGATAAGTATGCACTTAATTTACAATTAACCATTAACAAGGAAAAAAAAAGAAATTTATTAATTAATATATGATATTAACTGATGCGATAGTCTCGACATATCCGATATAAATTTTTCCCCTCTCCTTAAACTCATTTTTTTAATAGACATTATACCTGGTATATAACCCATATATTATGGGGCAGACAAATGGGAAACAAAACTAAAAAAAATGACAGATGTGTACAAAGAACCTTTTGGGTGATGTTCTTTATCCGTGCAATGTCCATGCAGTGTGTTGTCATTCAGAAACAGTAATTCGGTTGTGTTATGTGATTGATTCAAGCAGCGGATTTCTACGGTCACACCCGTCCCCTTAGGTAGGGTAGCGGTGAAACGGAGACTTGAAATGAATGGAGTTTCCCCTTTACGGATGTTAAGTCAAGGATTTGAGATTTTAAATAAGCTACGTTTTTGAATTCGTGTGTGTAATTATATGTAATCTGGATTATGAATGTCCTAAAGGTTTTCTATATAAAGATTAGTACGTAAGCCATTATTAAATAAAGTGTTATATTTTCCGATTTGATGATATTTCAAATATGATTTCTTTTATGACATATGGTTAAAAAAGTTTAGTTCATAATCCAAATGATTTGGATATTGCAGTTATCATTACAGATTTGTTTAGGTTTAGGTTTGTATTTAGTATGACATATGAACTTAGTTTTTAGATCAATATATATAAGTATTTTCAGAAGACTTGATACATATAATAAGTGTAAAGAATGATATGAAGTTTGCAAGATGTTTAATATAAGTTCAAGAACAATATTTTTGAAGTTCTAAGTATATATGTCCTAGTCATTTTCAAATGACTATACGACTATAAGCTTCCACAGATTTCAATATTATATTTTTAGGGCTTTAAAATGAACTTATATATATATATATATATATATATATATATAATATATATATACACCACTACGTACAGTTTGCTAGTTTTGCAGGTTGGCAACCAGATCGGTCGGTCATTCAAGTTTGGATATCTTGTTCAAGTCAATGGATTACTCAAGTTGCAATCACCCTATCTAGAGTCCTGGGAAGGGTCATATACTTTAGAAATCGTGTTACATTTGTATATGTTTATACTAATCAAAACACACTATTATATTTATGTAATTATAAGTATTGGATTGTATGATTTGGGCACAGAGCCATAAAGATTGATAATGTGATTTGAATTGTTTTGAAATGGATCAGAAGTCCTATTTGCGTATTTGATATATGTGCAAGTCTTTTTGCTGCTGGACTGTGATCCAAGTTGTCAATTTTTAAGGCATGTCATGTCCGTTTTCCGTTTGTTTTGAGGCCCAGTGAGACGGGTTATTCTTGTCTTTTGTTGGTAACATCCTACCTATGGCGGGATGTTACACCACTCATAGATTAAATAAAAAATTATTAAAATATGTCTTATAAATTAATAAAAAAACTGAATTTTTTTAATACGGCGAATTTATTTTATTCCGGCTAAAATGATAGAAAAACATGATAAACCACACTGCATATGCAGTGGTGTTTCTATTATATTTTAATTTACTCATTTTATTAAAAACATGGGTTTTTTTTGTTAAAAAGTTATTGTGTGTGTATATATATTTAATTTTCTTTATAAGAAAAATATGGACACTGTTTTAACTTTTATAAACAATAGACCAATACCGGGAGTTTTAGAATTCTTGGAAACAGTTAATATTATGATTCTTGCACGCTTAGGCTATTGGGAAGACAAACGAAATTTGGCTGTGAAAGTTGAGTGAGACATTCCAAAAACACACTGTAAAT
This sequence comes from Zanthoxylum bungeanum, assembly GCA_019454045.1. Taxonomy (NCBI): domain Eukaryota; kingdom Viridiplantae; phylum Streptophyta; class Magnoliopsida; order Sapindales; family Rutaceae; genus Zanthoxylum; species Zanthoxylum bungeanum. The sequence goes on along the minus strand of SKCR01001805.1, from coordinate 65,306 downwards.
ATACACAAGTCCAAAACTTAAATATTTGCTTGCATTTTTACACAAATTTAATTGAAAATAAAATAATTAGCACAAAGGATGAATATTGATACATTTAGTAATCAAGACATTACATAATATTAGACTTGAGAGAGAAGAACAGACGATGATAAGGAGAAAAGGATGAAGGAGGGAAAACTCAAAATGATATTTTTTTTGGAAGCTAAAGTGAAATAGGAAAACTTTCTACCATTTGAGGCTCTTAGAAAAGCTTTTATAAGAAATGAATACCGGATTCGAACTTAAAATTTAAACAATCAAATCTTAAATCTTTTAACGGAACCTCAAAAAGAGATTTTTCCTTTTTTAATTTAACTTTACAATAATAATGTTGTCCCTAAAATAATATAATATTCTTTACCTAGATAGTTGAAGTTCGTAATAGAAAAATGAATAATGCTACTTTGTCCGGGAAAATCTGATCGATTTATGTCCGAGCAAGCACAAGTAAAAAACGGTGAGTTTCGGCCTGTGCCTGTCCGAGTAAAAATGGGTCGGATTCTTTTTTTTTATACATATAGAAAAATTATATTAAAAATCAGGGGTTCAAGATGAAATCGCCACACTTGCATTTCCAAGTCATGGGCTTATAATTAGAGTTGTCTTCTCGTCTTGCATAAGCAACACTAAAGGCAGATGTTGAAGAGTTTGTCTTTCCATTTTGAACTTGGGGATTTGTAGGCACTTGAATTGCCTCACAGTGCCCACACCAACTGCATCTTCTCTCACACTTTGGTGGAATTGATCCTATCCTTGCTCTTATTGTAGCCTTCTCTTCCTCTCCTATCTGTTCAAATTAACAAATTAAAAATTTCAAAATAATTCGTATTAAGGGTCAGTTTGAGAGTGCGACTTAACTTAACTGGGAGCTTTTCACGTGTAATATGAAAAGTTAATGCTTATTACCTCTGAGAGATCAGAAGATTTGAGATTTGCTCTACCAGCTGGACAGAAGAAAAGAAACTTGGAAAATAAAATAATTAAATAATAGCATTTAACTTCATGCAGCAATAATTTGCTTAGACTTGTTCTGTGTGAAGTTTTAACAACTACCCACTTACCTTCAGCCATGAATCTCATCTGAGTTGAGCTTAAAATCAGAAGAAAGAAAAAGAAACTGAAAAGAGTAGAGCAAGGCCTGAGGCGAAACATGAAACTGCGACAACTTTGCATTTTTCTTGGAAGGAGAGTTGAGACAAAGAAGCTAAGCTGATATGAAAACTTGAAAGAAAAAGATGCATGTGGGCTATGAGGACTGACGGAACATATATTAATGACAAAAAAAATACTAGTTCTAAAAGATGAAAGATATTGCATTATTATTTTCCTTGTCTTTTAACCCATCTTATAGTTTGTATATAATTGGCATTAATTATATAGAGAGATGATTCAATTAGTGATCTATTAACTTAACTTACATAACATATAAAAAAACAAAAATTTTAATATAATATTATTTTTCTTTTAAAATATTAAAATGTGTATTTTTCTATTTTTTAATATATTTCTTAGTGTTAAGAAATAACTCATTAGAATCTCTATATACCTATGTATAAGAAAATACGAGCTTCTATACGTTAAAAGACGAAAGATATTGTATTGTAGTCCAAATTTTTCTTGTCTTTTTACCCATGTTAATGTTATTCATGATAATTTCTATATAATCGGCATTAATTATATAGAGAGAGTCTGTGCGCGCGGATTTAATGAGTGATCCATTAACTTAACTTACACACTAAAAGATAGAAAAACACAAGTGTTAATAAAATATATTGTTTTTTTTTTATAATAAAATTTATGGTTTTATATCTTTTAATGTATCCCTTCACTTCAATGATCCCTAATTAAATCTTCACTATATATATCATTAAAATTCATATTTTATTTGTCTTTTAATATACTTCATGGTGTTTAGAATCTCTATATACCTGTGTATAAAATAAAAGGATACAAATGGAGGAGTTGAGTAATTGAGTGAGAGGATAAAATATGAAAGTGTTATTTCACCGTCTTCTCTTTGTGAGGTGATGGAACGAACGGTGGAACGACAGATGAGGGAATGCTGTTTCTGTTCTGCAGAATGGGTTAAAAGAATAAAGAAAAGGATCAGGTAAAAAATGAAATATAATAAACCCTCGTTTTATGAGCCATCACTTGCACAAACAAGATTATATGACATAATAACTTTGAAAATGAAACAACAACAACGACGACAACATCAACAACAAACTACACTAAAATTTAAAGAATGCAGGTTGATAGAAAAAGATCATGAGAAGGACTCAAACAGCAAGAAAACAAAAAAGTTTATATATATATAAATATATAAATAAAAGCTTTGGAATCTGGGTTTTCTGAACTTTTTTAATTTATTTGTATGAGAAGTCACACTTCATCAGGCCATATCTTGTTCACCCTCTCAAGTCTGAAAAAGGAAAGAATAAAAATTCAACACACCTCACCCTCACTCCTCGTATCTCACTCCAATCATGATAATGCCTTGCCCCTCCTATAATACTCTTATTGTCCGACTCCAACCTGTTTAATTCTTCAAATATGGGCATCATCATATGGTACCCTGGTATCAATAATGGGGTACCCAATTTTGGAGAGTTCAAATCTTCTGTCTCATCAATTGTGTTCCATTTCGTGCTCCATCAATCAAATTTGGACAACTAATATCTATCATTAAATGAGAGAACAATTTGATTGGTGGAGTGTTAAAGTCAGAGTTCTCTCATTTAATGAGAGATATTAGTTGTCCAAATTTGATTGGTGGAGCACAATTGATGGGACAGAAGATTTGGACTCAATTTTAGAGACGCGGTGCTGCATCAATCGGTAATTTATATCGGTTGGTGTAAGAAAATATTATTATTACTACTATTATATTAATAAAATAAAATAATTATTTAAAATTTAATAAAATAAATTTGTCAAATTAGTGTCAAATCATATCTAAATTTTCATGTATAATACCCAAATTTTCATATTTAATGCACTATTTTCTAGTTGCTTGTCAAAATTTTCATGTTTATGTGAAGTTGGGCAAGATTTGCATGTCTGTTACTTAAATTCTCATATTTAATGCCTTAATTTCATGTTTATTAACAAAATTTTCATGTTTGAAATTTAGATAATTATGAAATGTCAAATCATTAATATATTATGAAATTAATTAAGCATTAACATTAACATTAACATGTAATTTTGTGCATTAAACATACAAATTAGGACATTGAACATGAAATGACCAATTTTTCATGTTCATTGCCATAATTTTCATATTTATTGTCCAAATTTCAGGGTAATGCAATAAAATTTCAAGTTGGGCAACATTATATATTTGTTGTCTAAATTATTATGTTTAATGACTTATTTCATGTTTATTGTCCGAATTTTCATCATGGAAATTTTGACACGCGTGAAATGTCAAATCAATGTCACATATGTTTAAATTTTAAGCATTAATATGAAATTTTGTGCATTAAATATGCAAAAAAAAAAAAAAAAAAGATATTGAATATGAATTAAGAAGTTTTCTATATTTGATGCCAAACTTTTCATACTTAATGCTCATATTTCTGGTTAACGATATAAAATTTCAGGTTGGGCTATATTTGCATATTTTTTGTCCAAAATTTCATTTTAATCTACTCTAAACAATTCATTAGGCTTTCCGCCCTACATATCAACCAAGTATTCTTCCTTGAAACACTTGCTACTATAGCATTATTTTGAATTTTGTAATAGATAATTTCATTATCCATTTAGATTTTGACTAAAGGGAGATTCAATCCGCTTACAGTTTTAGCGATGAAATTTAGCGACGAAGTATTCCATTTTTAAATTTAACAACGGAATAGAGAGGAATTGAAACGGATAATGAAATTAGATACGAAATTTAGCGACAAAAAAATTTTCATCTCTAAATTAGAGACGGAAACAAAAATCAGTCGCTAATTAGAGACGAATTATTATTTTGTCGCTAATTTCATTTAGAAACGAAATTTTTCCGTCGCTAATTAGAAACATAATTAATATTCCGTAGCTAAATAGAAACATAATCTCTATTCCGTCGCTAATTTTAAATTTCTATTTTAATTTTAATTTTAATTTTTATTTCTAGTTAGTTAGCGACAGAATGTTATTCCGTCACTAATTTCATAAGAAACAGAATTTTTCCGTCGCTAATTAGAAACGAAATTACAATTTCTTAGCTAATTTAAAATTTTTTATTTTTATTGTAATTTTAATTTCTAATTGTAACGGTATGTGGCTATGAAATTTTCGTCTCTATATAGAGACAAAATAAAATTATGTCACTGATTTTAGTGACGGATATAATATTTTTGTCGTTATTTTTTTTGCGACCAACAAAATTGAGACGGAATTTTTCCGTCGCTAATTAACAATTAGTGACGGAATAACTATAGATTTTTTGTCACTATTTGGCTGTTTTCTTGTAATAACAAGTCTTACACGAAAATCCTCTGTGTCATGTTGTAGGGCAAATTCAAACACATTTGTAAGTTTACAATCACAATAATATGTAAATACTTAATAATGTGAATTCTGATTGAATACCACATATTATTTATTGTTTATGATGACATCATCTTCTATAAATTTACAAACAAAACCATAAGTTTGATGCAACTTATGGTTGCAGAAGCATGTACTAGATGACATTGTAATTATAATTCAGCTGCAATAAAAATCACTTTATAAAACCATCTAAAGATCAATTCAAAAATCAAGCTCTTAAATTTCATTACTACAAACAACAAGAGCTTGTTACATTTGCATACGGCCTTGTGCTAAGGTAAATTTCTAACAACTACAGTTCGTATTTCATCACCAAAATATCTACATATTTCATCACCAAAAACTGGACTTGACATTTGGATTATGCAGGTCGGAAACTTGAAATGGCGTTCTAACGAAGTAGAATTTCAGAAATTTCAACTTTATGTAATTTTCGTATTTTGGTCATAATTTTTTACTCCGATATCGAATTGAAGGGATTCAAGTTCCAGATGAAAGACGACTCAAAGATCTACAACTTCGATGTTTATAAGATTTTCGAATATCGAAGTTTTCAAGACTGAAATTGATAAAAAAATCCAAAGTGTGTTATGTGTAATTATTAAAGTCATGATCAAAAACAAAAAAAATGGAAAATAACAATTTACAATTGTCAAACTTCCACCAAACATGCTTAGGATTTGGTGGCATGTTTGGTGGAGAAATTGGTGGAAGTCTTTTCTTTGCCTATAATTTGAAGCCATAATTTCATTTTCCATTTCATACTTTCCTTCCGGTTTCTCTTAAGGAACTTGAGGATTGTATATTGTGTGTTTATTTTCTGTATTTTAATTATGTATTTTTATTTTTAGTAATAATAGTTTGTGTGTTTTTACTTTCTTTATGTTTTGTAATTATATTCTACCGGGGGAAGGGTGAAACCTTTAATATGATAAGGTAGATTAATCTCACTTATTATATAATATGGAAATTATAATTTAATAATATGGATTAATATTGATACCGCCTATATGACTGGTTTTATTTATTTGACATAATGTGACACCGCCTATATGATCGGTCTTTAGGTGATAGATGATTACCGCATATATGGCTGGTTTATGCACAAATAATAACACCGCCTTTATGGCTGGTTCGACTTAATTAATCGGGTAACACTGATAATTTCTATACTATAATAAAGTGAGATTTCTACATTTGAAATATTAAATGTGGATCTCCTAACCCCAGCCTTTTATTTTTATTCTAGGGAAATGATGAAGCACAATATTTACAAGTTTCATAATTGATTTTTTTTATATAATGTGTGATGCTTTGGCTTGTTTATTGAACTTAACCTTAATGCTTCTTGTTACTTGATCACCAATAAGATTGATGTTGTAAACTTAAAATGAACTTGGAAAATAGATTTTAGGTTTCAGCCTTAGATTCATAGCTCACGATCTCACCTTAGAGATTTCCTTACAGGATAGGAATATACCTGTCTGGCGTGAGTAACCATAATTGGAACTTAAACTTAATGAATTTGAAGTTTCTTAATTAACATATGAATATAGTTAATTGGGTTACTTTGGGTGTTTGCATCTGACCATCAGAAGAGACTTTTGCATATCTTCGTGTTCCAGGTTAATAACTGATTTATTACACATGTATAAGAGAATCAATTCATCATTACAGTAATATTAGGCGAAATCACAACCCTAAATGTTTTCTTTATTATTAATTTCCTTTATTTATATTTGTATTTGTATTTATTTATTTAATTAAACCATCTTCAACCAACGAACAATTCCTTCCAACCTCAGTTAGATACCTGTAAATAAATAACTTCAATAATTAATAACATCGTAGAAATTAAGTCATCGTGGGATCAATATTTTTATACTACTTGAGTGATACATGCGCTTGCGTTACGTGTATGATTTCACCGATCAGGGGACCCGAGCCCATTGTGCGGATGAGTTTTCCCGAGGGACCATGTTATTGTTGAAGCAAGTAGGTACTCCCAACCCGACCCATAAAGGAATTATTAGATTTGACTGCATTTGAACATTTATGGAAGACAACCAGAGTTGGTCTATACTTACTGACCCGACTTGTCTGGAGAAAGGGAGATTTAATCCAGCGCCATTCACCTTGGCATGCCAACTAGGGGACCAGGATTGAGGCCATGATATTTTTATTAGGGTTGGTGCTCGAAGCACCAATTTTATATTATATTTTTCTGTAAATATTTTATTATGAATAAAATTAACAGTTTCTTTAATATAACATCTATTTTAATATGGTCTAGATGTAACAGACCTTAGAATGATTAGTTATGATACAGTTTTAAAATCGTCACAACTGACATTGAGTTGTATCATAACAATATCATTTTTAAATTGTTCTTGGTCAAGGTTTAAATTATTTGGTAAGTAAGTAAACCCACAGAGACCGATACATGTCGTATATTGGAATCTAGGATTTCAATAGTCAATACTCAATGAACCATGAGTCTCGGAGACTCGTATAGACATGTAGGTGTTTATATCGGATAAACACTGAATGACTCACCGAAGATTCTTAATAGATGGTACACCAGCGTCAATAAGAATCCTTTCAGGTGGAGTAGCATAGTAATTATTTCTCTTGAGATACCATTGTGGATAAATGAGATATCCTCCATGTTGGGTTTTAGGCGGCAATTCCGGGTAAACGCAGCGGAACGCGGAAAATCAAAATTTTCCGATTTCAATAATTTTTCTTGGGTAATTAAAATAAACTAATTTATTTTAACAACTCAATACTTAAAAAATGAAATTTTTACCCAAAAATCAGATTTTTCATTAATTACCGTTTAGTCCCTAAACTTTGTATTTTAATCATTTTAGTCATAAATTGTCAAATATAATTTTAATTAATTCCAAATCAATCCCAAAATGATTTATACATGTCTTATACATGAAAATAAAATTTGCAATTCAAGAAACCAATTTTTCCCAAATTGCCGAATAGGTCCCTCAACTTTCCTAGAATTACACTTTAGTCCAAATCGGTTCAAAACCATTCAAGATCAAGTCCAATCAACACCAAAATTAATATGCATCATATATATACATCATTAATTAACACATATATGAAAAACCCTAAATTTGGATTAGGTTATGAACCCTAATTTTATAATTTCCACAAATTGACAAATTAACACCAAATTAATTAAATTCAACACTTTAATTCAATTCCCACCACACCAAACAAGTCTTGGCACCATGAAATAACTCAAGAATAATTCTAGATCATTTATAAGTGGCTAAGTAACTCTAGAATGACAACTCACCATCAAATGGCAAAACGAATGCTTAAGAACTAATTTCATGCAATCTTAACACTTATACATGCTTCCATCTTTCTTCCAAGTTCCCAACCATCAAAATACATCCACAAAAGAGTAGATAAAAATCTAAGCTACACATATTGAAGCCTAGAGTCTTAGAAACTATTTTCATGAAGAAGAAAGTAAGAAAAACTTACAAAATTCTCAAAGTTTCCAAGCCTTTTTTGCTTTCTTTCTTCTTTTCTCTCAACTCTTTTGTATTTTGATTTTAGGGTTCTTAGATAATGAAACAAAAATGAAAAATATGGCTTTTATAATTTCTTTAGGTTAACCGAAAATTGGGAACAAATAATAGCCATGTATTTTCCAATTTTTATTTCATTAAATAACTTAAAGGATAATGATTTAATTAAATTGTGGTATTTATTCATTAAATAATTTAATGAATATAACAAATAAACCAATTAAATCATGCCAATTTATCCAATAAATATTAACCATTTTATCCAATAAAATTAAGCCATTTATCTTACTTTAATAAAGTAAAAAGATATTTATTATTTAATTAATTTAATTATTCAACATTTGAATAATCAAATAATTAAATAAAAATATCTTAAATATATGTATTATATTTACATTAAATAATCAAAATACATATATTAATTATAAATATCTAATATCACAATTTGACATTTAATAAATGGCCGAAAGATCCTAAACGCATGTATTATCGTTTAACCGTTAAACGACTTATAAATAATCAGTATTATTTATAAAAGTTGCCATAATGCCCTACGAGTATATCTCATTAGTGAGACTCTCTAGTTCAGGCATATCCGTCACAAAATCTAATTTCATGTCCATAATATACCCACCCGTAAATTACGACAAACACAGATAAAATCTCTGAACCAAACAGGTCGAGGTCACTACATACGTATAATCTTTCCATCACAGGTATCCGAATTATCCCAGAGATATAGATATAAACGTCAAATCTCTATGGGTATAATCTCGTCGATGATTCTATTAGCAATCTCTTAATAGTACTTAGAACTTATTTCTACAGTGCACCACGGGCCCATGGATTTAACAGATTACTGATTCCATAATGGATACCTATGCTCTGTACACAGAACTGACGGATCCTATCTTGATACGCACAAGATATCCTGAGGATCAGTCCACACCCAACGAACATGCGGAAGCCTGATCTAAATAGATCGGTGACATGACTGCCATCAAAGTGTGGAGGATACCTCATACATCCACAGTGGTATCCCAAGTTGAAGGATCACTATGCTCACTCAACCCGAGAAGATTTTTATTGACGTTGGTGTATCATCTATTAAGAATCTTCTGTGAGTCGTTCAGTGTTTATCCGATATAAACACCTACGTATCTATACGAGTCTCCCGAGACTCATGGTTCATTAAGAAACCATTAGAATCCAACATTCCAATATACGACACGTACCGGTCTCAGCGGGTTTACTTACTGACCAAGTAATTGTAAACATTGACCATGAACAGTTAAAAAATGATATTGTTATGATACTGCTAAATGTCAATTGCGACGCTTTTACAACTGTATCATAACCAATCACTCTATGGTCATTTACGTCTTTATCATTTAATAAAATAATTTATATTATGGAAAATGTTTATTTTATTCACTATTAAAATATTTACAAGAGTATTTACAGGGAAATACATAAGAAATTGGCGCTCAGAGCATCAACCTTAACAAAATCTCCCACTTGCTCTAGTACCAATATCGATTGTATCTAATACCCATCGACTCCACATGCTTTTTAAATAACTTCGGAGGTATGGCCTTCGTGAGCGGTTCTGCTACATTATCTTCACTGAGAACTTTGCACACGACAATGTCACCTCGCGACACAATCTCTCGAATAATATGATACTTTCATTCCACATGCTTTGATTTCTGATGCGCCCTCGGTTCATTTGCTTGCACAATGGCTCTAGTATTATCACAGTATAACGGAATCGGATTCACGATACTTGGGACAACTCCCAGTTCTGTGATAAACTTCTTAAGCCAAACAGCTTCTTTTGCAGCTTCAGAAGCAGCAATATATTCCACCTCAGTGGTGGAATCAGCTGTAGACCCATATTTGGAACTTTTCTAACAAACTGCACTACCGTTAAGGGTAAATACGAATCCTGATGTAGACTTTCTATCATCGGGATCCGATTGGAAATCAGAATCCGTATACCCATTAACCTGCAATTCATTTCCTCAATATATGATAAACTTATCCTTAGTACCTTTAAGATACTTCAGGATATGTTTAACGACCATCCAATGGTTATTTCCTGGATTGGACTGATATCTACTGGTTACACTAACCGCGTAGCTAATATCAAGCCTGATACATAACATGGCATACATAATGCTACCCAAACATGAAGCATAAAGCTGATTAGACATTCTAATCTTCTCATCTTTTATTTGTGGACACATATTCTTCGAAAGATGAATGCCATGTCTAAACGGTATATTAGTTGTCTTACAGTTAGCAAAATTATATTGTTCTAAGATCTTATCTATGTATGTTGATTGGGATAACCCAATAAGCTTCCTTTCTCTATCCCTATAGAGCTTTATACCCAAGATATAAGAAGCTTCACCCAGGTCTTTCATGGAGGAATTTTTAAAGAGGTAAGATTTGACACCTGTGGGACACAGGACCTGGACGACGCATGCTGTCCCTAGGCTCGCGGCCTAGTTGGGAATACGGAGTAGCCACGAGGGACTAAACCGGAGAGTAATGAAGTCGCCACCCGGTGTGAACCGGGAAAATGAGATTTAAGGCCGCACTCACCCCTCGCAAGGGAAGACCTCAAACCGTTGGGTTCGGAATGGTCCCTTACTTATGTCACTTGTAATGAAAGGATTTATGTAATAATTTAATCAAGCTTAAGTAACACTTATTCCTAAGAATATCATGCTTCTATATTCATGGGTACAAAATAACACTAATACATACATTTCGCATATATCTCATATCTAATAACACATGTCTAACAAAATACCTCAAAGCAACAATGAACATACAACTTCATTCAGCATATCATATTCATGAAAACACAAGCATACATAATATCCGCACAAGCATACATGTGAGCACTCTTCCAAGTGATACGTGGTGGAATTGTAGCCCAAGTACAGACCGCACTACCGTCCATTCGGAATCGGCTACGGAGTTTACGTCTGGGTTTCCATCCGATATACCGCAAGAAATAATACTCAAATGTTATCATGACATAAGCATACGAATTGTAATACATTGACACATTTGCATAAGAAAGATCAACCAAGAGGCAATTATGCATGAATATGATGAGACAGACTCAGTTCAGTGTGTGCGCGTTCGTGTAGCGTTCGTAAACGCGTTCGAACGGTAAACAGAAGGTTCGCGTTCGTATAGCGTTTGATAACGCGTTCGAACGGAAATGAAACAGAATGCTCGCATTCGTATGGCGTTTGTTAACGCGTTCGAACGGAAATGAAACAGAATGCTCACGTTCGTATGGCGTTTGTTAACGCGTTCGAACGGAAATGAAACAGAATGCTCACGTTCGTATGGCGTTTGTTAACGCGTTCGAACGGAAATGAGACCTGATGCATGATAAGGCAAAATGTATGCGCGTTCGAGTTGCGTTTGTGAACGCATTCGAACGGACACGGACCTGATGCATGAAATGGGATGCAATACATAAACAGAAAATAAAGGGGCGCGGCCAAGCACTGCCGTAAAGGTGGCCTTTTGGGGCTCTTGATCTCTCAAAGAGAGGACCTTTAGACCAACGTACTAAGCCCATGCGCGTCACATCACATCATGCATACAAACATAAAGACAATCATATTATTCTAAGTATGTCCGATTGAACGTGTCTTGCATCCAACCGAACACACATCAACCGGCGCGGCAAAGCATCGTGGTAAAGGGCTTTAGCCCCTCCCCATAGGGGATCTCACATCACACTTACTAAACCCATGCGCTCGGTTGAATCATGCATACGAAAATAAAGACAATCATATCAAACTAGGTATGCTCGATTGAACGTATCTCGCATTCAACCGAACACACATCGATCGGTGCGGCAAAGCGTCGTGGTGAAGGATTTTAACCCCTCCAATTAGGGAACCTTTCATCGCACTTGCTAAGCCCATGCACTCGATCATATCATACGAGAATAAGCAACATACATAATTTAAATGACAAGAAATAAATAAATAAAAGCAACACAAAACAAGAGAAGGTGCCGTTTACTCAAGTGGTACGTGGAGTTGTATCCCAAGTACAGACCGCACTACCGTCCATTCGGATTCGGCTACGGAATTTATGTCTAGGTTTCCATCCTATATACCACAAGAGACGACACTCTTCCATTTCATTAAAGCCACAACATGCATCCATAAACAACTCTCATGCGAATAGAATTCAATAATAATAAAAAAAAACGAATATAAACTAATGAAAAGGTACCCTTAGGTCTAACCTTTTAAATCACCTCTCGGATGTACGGTACACGATCGTCGGAAGGGTGGATGCTCCGCAACTCTCCCGGTTCACTGGTTCACTGTTCTCGTTCGTTGTCTTACTGTTTTGAGTCGTCGTTCTCCGTCTTTTGCTATTGTTTCCTTGTGGTTTCGCTGCCGTTTCCTCTTTATCTTTTGCTTACTGTTTTTGGGTGTGTTCTTCCTGTAATTTTTATGTGTTATGTATGAGCTAGGGACTAGGGTTGAGAAGGTTGGTGAAGGCTTCTTTTTATAGGCAAAGGGTTGGGCTTGACAAGGAAAGAGATTTGGCTAATTAAAGAGGGATTTGATTTGGTTTGGTTAAGGGAAGTCAAAGATTGAGGGGGGACAAATCTTGGCTAGATAGGGAAGGTTGAATATTTGATTGGCTTGGTTTAGGAATACAATATTTTAAGTTTGGGAATAATCTTATTAGATTGGGAATATAATTGGTTGATTGATTTTAATTTAGGCATGATTTTAGTTTAAGTTGGTAATTGTTTATTTTATGTTTGGTATATGTTTTATTTAATCATTTAATTAATTTAGTTATTATATTATTTAGTTAATGTTTTAATTAATATTTATTTATTTAAATTGGGATGTGTTTTATGGGCTTTGGGGGGCTAATTGGGCTGGATGTGAGGCTAGCAGAAAAACCAGAATTACCGACACCGTTCGAACGCTTCCTCGAACGCGGCACGAACGCCCGCAATCCGTTTGACGTTCGAACGTAAACACGAACGCAGCACTAACGAAAACAGTGAACCTTGTTTATTCTGAATTTCCCCTTCCGATGTCCGTTTCCCGTGACCTCCGTGACTTAGAAGGTAGTGTCTCCAAAATGAGACTCATCATAGGGACTTATGCGTAAAAATGCAGTGCCTACAGTCGCCCCCACTTTGATGGGACTTGTGTAATGTGCAACAGTGACAATCCTATCAAAGTTATGCAATGCATTTCTACTTACCTGGCTCGCCAGCTGCCACTTGACTTACCATGTGTTGAGTTGATTTGGGTGGTGAGGTGCTGCGACCCCTGGTTCATTCCCGAACCGTGTTGTGATGTGGTCCATTCCCGAACCGTTTCCGTAAGGTGGTCCATTCCCGAACCGTTACTGTAAGGTGGTTCATTCCCGAACCGTTACTGTGAGATGTTCATTCCCGAACTGTTACTGTGAGATGTCCATTCCCGAACTGTTACTGTGAGGTGTTCATTCCCGAACTGTTATCGTGAGGTGGTCCATTCCCGAACCGTTACTGTGAGGTGTCCATTCTCGAACTGTTACTGTGAGGTGGTCCATTCCGAACCGTTACTGTGAGGTGTTTATTCTCGAACTGTTACCATGAGATGTCCATTCCCAAACTGTTACCGTGAGGTGTTCATTCCCGAACTGTTACTGTGAGGTGGTCCATTCCTGAACCGTTACTGTGAGGTGTTCATTCTCGAACTATGCTGTGAGTTGGTCCATTCCCGAACCTTTACTGTGAGGTGTTCATTCTCGAACTATGCTTCCATTCTTGGAGTGTCATTCCCGGCTTGTTCATTCTTGAACTGTTACCGTGAGGTGTTCATTCCCGAACTGTTACTGTGAGGTGGTCCATTCCCGAACCGTCACTGTGAGGTGTTCATTCTCGAACTATGCTGTGAGTTGGTCCATTCCCGAACCTTTACTGTGAGGTGTTCATTCTCGAACTATGCTTCCATTCTTGGAGTGCCATTCCGGCTTGTTCATTCTTGAACTGTCCATTCCCGGACCATATCTCCATTCTCGGAGTGTCATTTCCGACTTGTTCATTCTGAACTCTGCTCCATTCTTGGATTGCCATTCTCGGCTTGTTCATTCTTGAACTGTCCATTCCCAGACCATATCTCCATTCTCGGAGTGTCATTTCCGACTTGTTCATTCTTGAACTCTGCTCCATTCTTGGATTGCCATTCTCGGCTTGTTCATTCTTGAACTGTCCATTCCCGGACTATATCTCCATTCTCGGAGTGTCATTTCTGACTTGTTCATTCTTGAACTGCCCATTCCCGGACTATATCTCCATTCTCGGAGTGCCATTCTCAGCAGAACTGATCTGATGTAATATGGGCCTCGCCCCCAGAATGCCATACCCGGCAATGCTGATACTGATGTAATGCGGGCCTCGACCCTGGGACTCATCCCCAAAACTGATGTTGAGGTGGGCCTCGGCCCCAACTGCTACTGACATGGGCCTCGCCCCCAGATTGATGCTGATGTGGGCCTCGGCCCTGGATTCATTCCAAAATTCTGTTGATGTGGGCTTTGACCCTGGGACTTATCCCCAAAACTGATACTGATTCGGGCCTCGACCCTCTGCGATTCATTCTCGAAAACTGCTGATATTGTACTGTTACTGCTTCTGGTTGGCTTGTATTTGACGCTTTCTCTTTTTCTCCTTTGAAACCTGTTATTACAAAACAGAACAAACACAAAAAGGATGCGAATATGTTACGTGTATGCATGCATGTTCCTATCCCGTCGGGTTAGGTCTTCCATCAATCCTCTTGGTGACTGCTTAGTCTTCTTTTCCTCAGGCAAACCACTGCTTCAGTCTGTCTATGTTGATCGGCTCGGTGAACTAATTCCCTTCCAAGTCTGATAGTTTCACTGCCTCTATTTCCCAATTTCTGAATGTCTATCTTATCTTTTCTGTTTGCTTATTGCGAAAGTTCCCCGTGTTCATCACTGGATTCCATAGTACCAAGGTTGAATACTTTTCTCAAATATACTCATATTGCAGAAGAGTTTTAGCGAAATGAACGTCTTTATTATTGTTGAGGAAAAGAGTTCGAACAAGTAACAAAATCAATGTCATTAAAAACTGGATCAAATAGACTAGGAGGAACATCTCCATCATCCGCAGCACTGCCTTCTTCCTCGGCCCATGGTTCTTCACTGTCATCCATGTAAGAAGCTTGATGGTTGATGGCTTCTTTTCATGGGTTGGGTATTTTATGGGAATCTATGAGATCTTGAATTTCATGCCTGAGGCGGGTGCAGTTGTCGGTGTCATGGCCATGTAGCTGGTGGAAGTGACAATAAAGGTCCACATTTATGTGTGGTGGTGGGGGGTGCGGAAGTGGCTTGCCTTCTAAGGGTTTCAAAATTCCTTGTCCCTGTAACTTTTCAAATACCTTCGACAAAGGTCTACCAAGGTTGGAGAATTGCCGGTTCCTGATGGCAGCAACCTCGACAGTAGCGGGCTTAGTCTCAGAATACCCCCCAAAAGTCCGCCTATTCTGGCCATATGACTTTCTGTTTTCAGCCTCCTCTTCCTCAATATCCATGACAGTTTCCCTCAACTGCCGAAAATCAGAAATCATCGAAGTCATCCTCCTCAGCTTACTATAAATAGAGGGCTTGGTGCCCTTGATGATCATTTTGATTTGGTCCTTCTCAGAGGGCCGAGTCTGCATTTTCAGAAGCTGGCTTCTCCAGCGGTCTACATACTCCTTGAAGCTTTCTTCCGGCTTCTGCTTAGTGTTCTCCAAATCACGGAGTGACAAGTCAATCTCCAAGTCTGTAACATACTGCTTCAGAAAAGCATCAGCTAGTTCCTTCCAATCTTCCTTAACCTTCTTTTCAAGGCTATGATACCAAACCACAGGTGCCCCCTCGAGTGACATCCCAAACATCTTTTGGACTTGGCGCTGTGATAGGCCCATTGAACTCATGACTGAGACATATTGCTGAAGATGGACCCTCGGGTCTCCGTTCCCATTAAACTTGGCCATGTCCGGCATTTTAAACTGAGCTGGCAGCTGTTCTCCGAACGTCATTGCCTCATAATCTAACAACTCTTCATTTTTACCCCTCATTTTACGAGTAACTGTTTCAACCTGATCCCGAAGCTTCTGAAATTCTGCCTGAGACCCAATCACTCTGCCTGTTGCATATTCTGCCATGTCATCATCAAAAGTGGGGACATCATCCCCTAACCCATTCGGAGGCTCCTCACGCCTTACATTCTCAGAATCTCCCCCGGCACGGGGCACAGCCATATTTGTCATGGCAGTATTCAAGGCTTGCAACTGTTCAGTAATCTTGGCGAAGTCGTTTTCCAACTGATCTATCCGGGATACCTCAGTATCTGATTCACTCATGTCTGTTCTCGGTATTTTGGTGTGAGTCTTCCTTTTTTCTAACCCAACGGGAATCTATGATGGCTTTCAGAACACAAGGGTTAACATGATGTATGTATGCATGATGTGCATAAGAAGTATATAACATATATTAAATCAAATAAAATTCTTCAAACAAATCGGCCTATTATCATTTTAGAAGCTTTTGGGACAACTGTCATAAGAGTGAACCCGTCCCAGTTTAAATGGCCCAACGAGTTCATGTCTTATGGCAAAGAGCCCAACCAAATCCAAATGATAAAATTCCGAACACAATCATAAAATGGCCCATTGTTATTTAGAAGCCTTTTGGCCCAATCGTCATAAGATGTGTCCTTGTCCCAGTTTAAATGGCCCAACAAGCCCATATCCCATGATAAATGGTCCAAATGGATCCAAACAACGATGTTCCCAAACACAAGAAAGATGATGCAAACATGACATAATAATTTTTACAAAGTGGCCCATCAACATTTCAGAAGCTTTTGGCCTAATAGTCATAAGGTGCGAACTTGCCTCAGTTTAAATGGCCCGGCAAGCCCACATTTCTGACAATAGTCCAACTGCATCCAAATGAGGATGGTCCATAAGCACATACTCAAGGAAATAATTGTTACTTTAGCCAACCCGGTCTATAGGTGGGTTAGTAAGAGTATAGACAAAGGCTCTCACCGGCGAAGGATGGCCCACAACTAGGTCTCCCCACTCAAGGGTTCGAGCAACCAAGTGAGCGCACCATTTTATACACTAAGGTACGTGCCAATGAGCTATGGTGTGTGACGGACTGTCAAATGGATTTCCCGTTGTAGATCCCCCAGAGGGAAGGTGGAGCGAGGCTCACTTAAATACCCAAGCCTCTTAGGCTCTTATCGCTTGTTGTCAGGAATAAACAACGAGTCATCCAAATTAGTCCATCACAAAGGCTACGAGTAGATGGCCATATAGGTGCCTTCACAGCTTTTCCTTCTAGAAAGGTAGTGAATGAAGGGAGACACCAAACCATTACCTAGCCTAAAAATGCCTTTGATTAAACCCTCACTTTATCCACTATAGACACGGTCAATTAAAACATAAATCCAAACATTACAAGACAATATTTCGGGGCCAATTCTCTATCCCCAGTGGAGTCGCCAGACTGTGGGACACAGGACCTGGACGACGCATGCTGTCCCTAGGCTCGCGGCCTATTGGGAATACAGAGTAGCCACGAGGGACTAAACCGGAGAGTAATGGAGTCGCCACCCGGTGTGAACCGGGAAAATGAGATTTAAGGCCGCACTCACCCCTCGCAAGGGAAGACCTCAAACCGTTGGGTTCGGAATGGTCCCTTACTTATGTCACTTGTAATGAAAGGATTTATGTAATAATTTAATCAAGCTTAAGTAACACTTATTCCTAAGAATATCATGCTTCTATATTCATGGGTACAAAATAACACTAATACATACATTTCGCATATATCTCATATCTAATAACACATGTCTAACAAAATACCTCAAAGCAACAATGAACATACAACTTCATTCAGCATATCATATTCATGAAAACACAAGCATACATAATATCCGCACAAGCATACATGTGAGCACTCTTCCAAGTGATACGTGGTGGAATTGTAGCCCAGTACAGACCGCACTACCGTCCATTCGGATCGGCTACGGAGTTTACGTCTGGGTTTCCATCCGATATACCGCAAGAAATAATACTCAAATGTTATCATGACATAAGCATACGAATTGTATACATTGACACATTTGCATAAGAAAGATCAACCAAGAGGCAATTATGCATGAATATGATGAGACAGACTCAGTTCAGTGTGTGCGCGTTCGTGTAGCGTTCGTAAACGCGTTCGAACGGTAAACAGAAGGTTCGCGCTCGTATAGCGTTTGATAACGCGTTCGAACGGAAATGAAACAGAATGCTCGCGTTCGTATGGCGTTTGTTAACGCGTTCGAACGGAAATGAAACAGAATGCTCACGTTCGGTATGGCGTTTGTTAACGCGTTCGAACGGAAATGAAACAGAATGCTCACGTTCGTATGGCGTTTGTTAACGCGTTCGAACGGAAATGAGACCTGATGCATGATAAGGCAAAATGTATGCGCGTTCGAGTTGCGTTGTGAACGCGTTCGAACGGACACGGACCTGATGCATGAAATGGGATGCAATACATAAACAGAAAATAAAGGGGCGCGGCGAAGCACTGCCGTAAAGGTGGCCTTTTGGGGCTCTTGATCTCTCAAAGAGAGGACCTTTAGACCAACGTACTAAGCCCATGCGCGTCACATCACATCATGCATACAAACATAAAGACAATCATACTATTCTAAGTATGTCCGATTGAACGTGTCTTGCATCCAACCGAACACACATCAACCGGCGCGGCAAAGCATCGTGGTAAAGGGCTTTAGCCCCTCCCCATAAGGGATCTCACATCACACTTACTAAACCCATGCGCTCGGTTGAATCATGCATACGAAAATAAAGACAATCATATCAAACTAGGTATGCTCGATTGAACGTATCTCGCATTCAACCGAACACACATCGATCGGTGCGGCAAAGCGTCGTGGTGAAGGATTTTAACCCCTCCAATTAGGGAACCTTTCATCGCACTTGTTAAGCCCATGCACTCGATCATATCATACGAGAATAAGCAACATACATAATTTAAATGACAAGAAATAAATAAATAAAAGCAACACAAAACAAGAGAAGGTGCCGTTTACTCAAGTGGTACGTGGAGTTGTATCCCAAGTACAGACCGCACTACCGTCCATTCGGATTCGGCTACGGAATTTATGTCTGGGTTTCCATCCTATATACCACAAGAGACGACACTCTTCCATTTCATTCAAGCCACAACATGCATCCATAAACGACTCTCATGCGAATAGAATTCAATAATAATAAAAAAAAACGAATATAAACTAATGAAAAGGTACCCTCAGGTCTAACCTTTTAAATCACCTCTCGGATGTACGGTACACGATCGTCGGAAGGGTGGATGCTCCGCAACTCTCCCGGTTCACTGGTTCACTGTTCTCGTTCGTTGTCTTACTGTTTTGAGTCGTCGTTCTCCGTCTTTTGCTATTGTTTCCTTGTGGTTTCGCTGCCGTTTCCTCTTTATCTTTTGCTTACTGTTTTTGGGTGTGTTCTTCCCGTAATTTTTATGTGTTGTGTATGAGCTAGGGACTAGGGTTGAGAAGGTTGGTGAAAGCTTCTTTTTATAGGCAAAGGGTTGAGCTTGACAAGGAAAGAGATTTGGCTAATTAAAGAGGGATTTGATTTGGTTTGGTTAAGGGAAGTCAAAGATTGAGGGGGGACAAATCTTGGCTAGATAGGGAAGGTTGAATATTTGATTGGCTTGGTTTAGGAATACAATTTTTAAGTTTGGGAATAATCTTATTAGATTGGGAATATAATTGGTTGATTGATTTTAATTTAGGCATGATTTTAGTTTAAGTTGTAATTGTTTATTTTATGTTTGGTATATGTTTTATTTAATCATTTATTAATTTAGTTATTATATTATTTAGTTAATGTTTTAATTAATATTTATTTATTTAAATTGGGATGTGTTTTATGGGCTTTGGGGGGCTAATTGGGCTGGATGTGAGGCTAGCAGAAAAACCAGAATTACCGACACCGTTCGAACGCTTCCTCGAACGCGGCACGAACGCCCGCAATCCGTTTGACGTTCGAACGTAAACACGAACGCAGCACTAACGAAAACAGTGAACCTTGTTTATTCTGAATTTCCCCTTCCGATGTCCGTTTCCCGTGACCTCCGTGACTTAGAAGGTAGTGTCTCCAAAATGAGACTCATCATAGGGACTTATGCGTAAAAATGCAGTGCCTACAACGCCCTGCATCATTCCTATATCATTCCCAATGATTAGGATGTCATAAACATAGAGAACCAAAAATACTATCATACTCCCAGTGGCCTTCTGATACACACAGGATTCTTCCGTATTCTTGAGAAAACCAGACAATCTAATAATCTTGTCGAATCGAAGATTCCAATTTTGCGAAGCCTGCTTAAGTCCATAAATGGACTTTTTAAGCTTATAAACCATGCCTGAGGTTTCGCTGGATACAAAACCCTCTGGCTGTTCCATATATATTTCTTCATCAAGAAACTCATTTAGAAAAGCTGTTTTGACATCCATTTGCCAAATCTCGTAATCATGGTAAGCAGCAATAGACAACAAAATCCTTATAGACTTCAGCATCGCAACTGGCGAAAAAGTTTCATCGTAGTCGACAATAGGTCGCTGCGTGTAACCTTTAGCTACCAATCTGGCCTTAAAGGTTTCAACCTCTCTGTCAGGCCCACGCTTCCTCTTATAAACCCATTTACTACCGATAGGAACAATTCCTTCAGGAAGCGGAACCAATTCCCAAACTTGATTCTGATGCATGGAGTCTAACTCTGATTTCATGGCCTCTTGCCATTTCGCGGAGTCGATGTCCAACATCGCTTCTCTATAGGTGTAAGGGTCAGTCTCTTTAATTAAGAGAACATCTAGACTATTTCCTTGTATCAAATACAAGCGTTCAAGAGGTCTAGACACCCTTTGGGACCTACGGAGTGTGTGTGTTGAAGGTTCTTCATATATTTAAACTTCAGGTTCCTCCAATGGTTCATTGGTTCCAGGTTGTACTTCATCATGTTCAACATGTCTATGATTACCTCATTGAGACAAAAATTCTACCTCTAAAAATTTTGCGAAGCGAGCTACGAACACATTTTGATGCTCGGTATCATAGAATAAATATCCTTTCGTATTTGAAGGATATCCAACAAACCTATACTTTTGCCTTCGAGGCGAAAGCTTATCTTGCTGAGCCATCCTGACATAGGCAGGACAACCCCAAATCTTAATATAATTAATATTCGGTTTCCTACCAGTCCATATCTCATATGGAGTTGTAGAAACAACCTTGGAAGGAATCTTATTCAAGAGATGAGAAGCAGTTAAAAGAGCATAACCCCATAAATAATAGGGCAAATCTGTAAAACTCAACATCGATCGAACCATATCTAATAAAGTTCGATTTCTCATTTCAGACACTCTATTGTGCTGTGGAGTACCCGAAGGAGTATATTGAGCGAGAATCTCATTCTCTTTTAAATAATCGGTGAACTCACTACTCATATATTCACCGCCTCGATCAGATCGAAGACATTTAATATCTTTACCAGTCTGTTTTTCCACTTCATTTCAGAATTCTTTGAACTTTTCAAAGGTTTCTGATTTCTGCTTCATCAAATAAACATAACCGTACCGTGACAGATCATCGGTAAAGGTAACGAAGTAGGGAAAACCATTGTGAGCAGTGTGACTCATGTGATCACATGCATCAGAATGTATTAGTTCCAATAAGTCAGTGGCTCGGTGTCCTACACCCGAAAATGGGGCTATGGTCATTTTACCCCGAATGCAAGATTCACAAGTTAGATAAGGTTCAATGGTAAGATCTTGTATAAAACCATTCCTAACCAACTGGGTTTGGAATTTCACGCCTATATGACCCAACCTCATATGCCACAGTTCAGTATTATTTATATCAGATACTTTATGTTTATTAATTCCAGCATTAAAGATATCTTGTGAGGTCTGCAAAATATAATGACCATGCTCATTTGGACAAACTAGGATCTGACATTATATCTATCATATAAATATAAAGAACGATTCTTAATATTTATATTATATCATTCAGTATCTAATACAAAAAGTGACATAATATTTGCAACACATCCCGGTATAAAAAAGCAGTCATGCAAAAAAAGGCTCCCACTGGGTAGGGGAATCTTGCATAAGCCCACAGCAACTGCATCCAGAGAGTCGCCACTCCCGAAACGCAACTGCATCTCCCCAGATTTTATCCGTCTACTTTCCTTCAGCACCTGCAACGAATTGAAAATGTGAATTGGACAAGCAGAATCCAAAATCCAACTGGATGACATAGCTTCACAAGCTAATGAGATATCAATAATGGGAAAAATAAAAGTACATGAAGTATATGCTCTTTCCTTTTTGATCTGGGCCAGGTAATCAGGATAGTTCTTATTCCAATGGCCGATCTTGCTGCAGTGGTGGCATTTATCTTCGACAACTCTCTTCAGTTTAGCTATTTTACCTTGTGGTGAAAGATTTATACCCTTCTTTTTCTTACCTTTCTTCTTATTCTTCCCTTTCTGTTTAGATTGGGAGGAAGTATGAAGAACAGTGGGTTTATGAGGGCGAGTCGGTACTACATTCATTAAATCTTCCTCCGCAGTTTGCAACATCTTATGTAGCTTCTGGTAAGAAAAGCTAATCCCATTCATATTGAAATACATCACAATTGGTGATATGATGGTGGGAGAGATCCAAGTATGACACTTCGTCCTAAAGTGTCATTCAGATGGAAAATATACTGCCTCAATTGTTCGATCAGATCAATCTGATGAAGTACATGAGGGCTCACAGCCTGTCCCTCTTCCAATTTTGCATGGAACAATTCCATTGTAATTTTATGAACCGAGACCTGTTCTTGGTTCATAAAGGATTCTCGCAGCCGCATCATCATAATATATGCGTTAGGCAATCCAAAATATTGCCTCTTAAGCTCCGGTGCCAAGGAACTGAGAATATATGATTTGACCCTCCTATCATCATCTCTCCACTTTTGGAGAGTCTCATATTCCTCTTGTGTTGCATCATCTGCTATGGCAAGTGGCAACAGACCTTCTAACGCATATTCTATTTGCTCAGACCCAGGAACAATTCTTAGATCCAAGTCCCAATCGGAAAAGTTTTCGGCGCCTTTAAGCTTTTTCGTATCAAGTATACGAGCAAAATGATTAGAAACAGGTGCCGCCATCGCAAATCTATCATATAGATAGCGAAAAACGCTTAGCAGACAATACAGTTTCATATAATATAAAATAACCAAAGCATAAATAGATCATGGATTTTTAATCTAAAAATGCTCATCCCACTATTACATGCAATACTGTAATCCCCAAACATAATGCAAACAAACAATTAATCAAATTAAATATAATAGTGAAAGGTGGATCCCATGAATATATTTCAGCTCACAGCTTTGGCACGATCTCGCCTACTTATATTCATTAGGTAGACAACTCATTGTCAATCACTCAATAGTGACTCATGGGTTCCGGTCCTGGTCATTTCTTGTTGTGACAGCTTTGGCACGTTCACAATGAGGCGTACCAAGGTTAAACTTGTGAATAATAAATTCAAGATACTTGCGAAGTCCTTACATCTTTGGCACGTTCAGGATTTCCGCTTTCGCTTGAATTTATCTAGTATCACATAAACATCCGGTATCGATAAATTTCTATCAAATACACCATCACTGCTTTGGTACTTTCTCGGATGCAGCCATCGAACATATATTCATAAACCGTATGGACAAGACAGACCAAGAAATATGCATCCAATACATGTTACTTTAAAACCTTATTAATTAAGGATTTTCCGCAAAGATGTTATGCATTTAATTTAATCAAATTAAATAAATACAAGCATGTATAAAGTAAGAAAAAAATTAAAAATTGAATTTAAAGGCATATTCATATCATGTGTCCAGGTTCAGACCTACACATATACCATTTTTGTTGGGTTTTAGGAGGCAATTCCGGGTAAACGCAGCGGAACGCGGAAAATCAAAATTTTCCGATTTCAATAATTTTTCTTGGGTTTTAATTACTCAATACTTAAAAACTGAAATTTTTACCCAAAAATCAGATTTTTCATTAATTACCGTTTAGTCCCTAAACTTTGTATTTTAATCATTTTAGTCCTAAATTGTCAAATACAATTTTAATTGATTCCAAATCAATACCAAAATTATTTATACATGTCTTTTACATGAAAATATAATTTGCAATTCAAGAAACCAATTTTCCCAAATTGCCGAATAGGTCCCACAACTTTCCAAGAATTACACTTTAGTCCAAATCGGTTCAAAACCATTCAAGATCAAGTCCAATCAACACCAAAATTAATATGCATCATATATATACATCATTAATTAACACATATATGAAAAACCCTAAATTTGGATTAGGTTATGAACCCTAATTTTATAATTTCCACAAATTGACAAATTAACACCAAATTAATTAAATTCAACACTTTAATTCAATTCCCACCACACCAAACAAGTCTTGGCACCATGAAATAACTCAAGAATAATTCTAGATCATTTATAAGTGGCTAAGTAACTATAGAATGACAACTCACCATCAAATGGCAAAACGAATGCTTAAGAACTAATTTCATGCAATCTTAACACTTATACATGCTTCCATCTTTCTTCCAAGTTCCCAACCATCAAAATACATCCACAAAAGAGTAGAGAAAAATCTAAGCTACACATATTGAAGCCTAGAGTCTTAGAAACTATTTTCATGAAGAAGAAAGTAAGAAAAACTTACAAAATTCTCAAGTT
The DNA here is from genome assembly GCA_019454045.1 of Zanthoxylum bungeanum. Classification (NCBI taxonomy): domain Eukaryota; kingdom Viridiplantae; phylum Streptophyta; class Magnoliopsida; order Sapindales; family Rutaceae; genus Zanthoxylum; species Zanthoxylum bungeanum. The sequence goes on along the minus strand of SKCR01001805.1, from coordinate 40,219 downwards.
TCCAAGCCTTTTTTGCTTTCTTTCTTCTTTTCTCTCAAACTCTTTTGTATTTTGATTTTAGGGTTCTTAGATAATGAAACAAAAATGAAAAATATGGCTTTTATAATTTCTTTAGGTTAACCGAAAATTGGGAACAAATAATAGCCATGTATTTTCCAATTTTTATTTCATTAAATAACTTAAAGGATAATGATTTAATTAAATTTGTGGTATTTATTCATTAAATAATTTAATGAATATAACAAATAAACCAATTAAATCATGCCAATTTATCCAATAAATATTAACCATTTTATCCAATAAAATTAAGCCATTTATCTTACTTTAATAAAGTAAAAAGATATTTATTATTTAATTAATTTAATTATTCAACATTTGAATAATCAAATAATTAAATAAAAATATCTTAAATATATGTATTATATTTACATTAAATAATCAAAATACATATATTAATTATAAATATCTAATATCACAATTTGACATTTAATAAATGGCCGAAAGATCCCAAACGCATGTATTATCGTTTAACCGTTAAACGACTTATAAATAATCAGAATTATTTATAAAAGTTGCCATAATGCCCTACGAGTATATCTCATTAGTGAGACTCTCTAGTTCAGGCATATCCGCACGAAATCAAATTTCGTGTCCATAATCTACCCATCTAAAAATTACGACGAACACAGATAAAATCTCTGAACCATACAGGTCGAGGTCACTGCATACGTATAATCCTTCCGTCACAGGTATCCGAATTATCCCAGAGATATAGATATAAACGTCAAATCTCTATAGGTATAATCTCGTCGATGATTCTATTAGCAAAATCTCTTAATAGTACTTAGAACTTATTTCTACAGTGCACCACAGGCCCATGGATTTAAAAGATTGCTAATTCCATAATGGATACCTATGCTCTGTACACAGAACTAACGGATCCTATCTTGATATGCACAGGATATCCTGAGGATCAGTCCATACCCAACGAACAGGCGGAGGTCTGATCTAAATAGATCGGTGACGTGACTGCCATTAAAGTGTGGAGGTGTTGTGATATTTTTATATCGTTCCGCAAGTGTACGGTGTCAAGTTTTAGTATAAATGAGTTAAGAGTGTCGAACCTACAGGGATTGCGTTAACTCGCACTAAGTACTACAATTGATAATCCTAACTTTATTTAGAAAATAAATAATAAAGATTTTTAATAAATAAATAAAATATAAAATATTTAGATATGAGGAACTAATACGATAGAGATTCTGGATCCTGATTTCACCTAGCTGTCTCCTATGTATTTGTCATGCCAATTAATCTTTGTTTAGTTATATTGTTTATAAGTCAAGATCCTAAAATATCCACTCCCTCTCTCGAGTGCCGAGTGAAAATATCATCAACTATAGACTTCGATATCTCTATAAAAATCCAATAGTTAACAACTCATTACGATTTGTGATTCTATATTAACGACTTCAAAGGACTACAGATTCTCTCGAACTCTATAAAATCCTAGGTCATATTCTCTAGATCTATTCAAAATCCCCTCTCTCGAGTGATAGATTCTAAACATTCATCATCTCAAATTGTGGCCAACAATCAAGAAGCATTAAACTCAAAAGAATATAAATAAATCAATAAAACTTCATAACAAAATCGACAAACAATTACAAGGTTCAAGCATAGATTACATCATTCTCCAAAATTAAGGAGTTTAGTTCATGACAAAAGATAAAAACAATGAATAAAAAATCATGAATCTAATGGAAATCATTAGAGTTCTAAGAAAGAAACAAGAAGATAAAACTTGAATTGAATCTCTTCCTCCTCGGACGTCACCGCCTTAATCTCCCATTGTTGCTCTTCAATCCTCTCCTTGGATCTCTAAAAATATTTGTTTCTGTGTTTTGTGCTCTGTATTAGCCTCCCTCTTTAATTCTGGACGAACTGTTATATTTATAATAGAGTCTAGGAGTCATTGGGTATCATTAGGGGTCTTAAAAACCCTAAAAAACAAATCTTGGAACACGTTGGTTTTCTCCCCGCAGCATTGTGGCGCTTGCTTAAGTGGCGTCTGGGCGCTCTTTTTTCTAATAAATTTACTGGCGCCATGGCGCCAATCTGTCGGGAAAATGTATGGGCTTATGGCGCCGTGGCGCCAGTTCTTCTTGGAGGCGTCAAAGCGCCCTATGTGCTGTCTTCAATAAGGCGATGTGGCGCCTTCTTTGTTTTTGTCAATGGCGCCTTATTCTCTGTATTAAGTATGTAATTTCAGGCGCTGTGGCGCTTTTGTAAATATTCAATGGGCGCCATGGCGCCAATTACTCCCATGCTCGTCCTGTGTTCCCGAAAGTTTCCAAAATACGTGTAATTGTTCCCAGATCAATGTATTAATGCTCCTACAATTAAAACATGAAATAAACTATAAAGGACATTTAAATATCTCGAAATATAACAAAACAGTAAGCTAAAAATGTCGTAATAAGTGGGTATAAACCACACTTATCAGGAGGATACCTCATACATCCACAGTGGTATCTCAAGTTGAAGGATCATTATGCTCACTCAACCCGAGAAGATTCTTATTGACGTTGGTGTACAATCTATTAAGAATATTCAATGAGTCGTTCAATGTTTATTCGATATAAATACCTACGTGTCTATACGAGTCTTCTGAGACTCATGGTTAATTGAGAAACCATTAGAATCCAATATTCCAATATACGACACGTACCGGTCTCAGCGGGTTTACTTACTGACCAAGTAATTGTAAACCTTGACCAGGAACAGTTAAAGAATGATACTATCATGATACTGCTCAATGTCAATTGTGACGCTTTTGCAACTGTATCATAACCAATCACTCTATGGTCATTTGCGTCTTTACCAAATAATAAAATAATTTATATTATATAAATTGTTTATTTTATTCACTAATAAAATATTTACAAGAGTATTCACAGGGAAATACATAAGAAATTGGCGCTCAGAGCACCAACCCTAATACTCCACACTTTGATGGCAGTCACGTCATTGACCTATTTAGGTCAGACCTCCACCTATTCGTTGGGTGTGGATTGATTCTCATGATATCCTATGTGTGTCAAGATAAAATCTGCCAGTTCTGTGTTCATAGTATAGGTATTCATTATTGGGTTAGCAATCCTTTAAATCCATAGGCATGTGGTACACTGTAGAAGTGAGTTCTAAGTGTTATTAAAAGATCGCTAATTAATACGTTGATGGGATTATATCTAAAGAGATTTGACGTTTACATCCATATCTCTGATATAATCCGGATACCTGTGACAAATGAATTATATGTATGCAATGACCTCGACCTGTATAGTTCAGTGAGTTTATCTGTGGTCGTCATAATTTACGGGTGGGTAAGTTATGGACATGAAATTGGATTTCGTGATGGATATACCTGAACTTAGAGAGTCTCTCATAATGAAATATACTCGTAGAGCACTTAGACAATAATAATGAATAATATTGATTATTTATAAATCGTTTAACGGTTAAACGAATAAATACATGTATAATGACATTTAGGTCATTTCTTAATTAATATGCATTTGTATTTAATACATGATTTTATTAAATACATACTAATTAATTGTCAAATAAGTTTTTTTACATATATCATAAATATATGTATTTTGATTATTTAATGTAAATATAATACATATATCAAGATATTTATATTTAGTAATTATTTAGTTATTTAATTGTTAAATAATTAAAGTAATTAAAATAAAAATATCTAAAGTGATGATTATACTTGGAAATGGCAAAGTGTAATGGGTTACACTTGGATTTTTACTTTTTGGAAATGTCTTAAATTGATTTTTGCTTGTTTTAATTAGATTTAAAAAAAATATCTTTTTTTTTGTTTTTTCTCCCAATTTTGGGCCAAGTCGAGAAGTATAAAAGGGTTCTGTTTTTCTTTTTCCAATTTTTAGGTTAAGCCTCCATAACACAAAATAGAGAGTTGAGAGAAAAACTTAAGTGCTAAAGAAAATTGTTAAGAAAAGTTTAGAAATTCAAGGTATTTTCATTCTTTCCTTTTGTAGAAAATTATTTCAATTATTTTAGGTTACAACATGTGATGTAATATATATTTTTCTTCTCTCTTGATTGAATGATATATGCATGTATGAATTTAAAGTAAACTTTATTAATGGAATATAAGCTCACTTTTATCATTTGATGACTTGTTTCCATTCTAGAGTTGTTAGGTCACTCAATAATGACCTATAATTGTTCTTGAGTTATTTCAAAATGGTGCAACTTGATTGGTTTTTGTAGAGAATGGTTTAAAGTATGGTATTAAATTAATTTTGGTTAATTTTATTAATTGATAAAATTGGGGTTTATGCCTAAATCAAAATTTGGGCTTTTCATATATTGGATGTATTTTGATGTATATTAGATGTACAAATTATTTTGGTAGTGATTGGAAATCACCTAAGCTTATAATTGACAAATTAGGATTAAAATGATCAAAATACAAAAGTTTGGCTTTCTTTGGGGTTCTCGGCATTTGGGGTCCTTGTGTGCAAAATCTGATTTTTCATTTTGAGTGATTAGAATAAATTAGTTTATTTTAATTACCCAATAAAAATCAATAAAATCGGAAAAATTTGATTTTTCGCGTTCCTCTACGTTATCCGATTAAACCGTAAAAACCCCAATAAAATGATATCAGAGCCAGTCTGATTATTAATGCATGATTTGATTTGTTCTTTGAATTTGATATTTAATCCAAACTTTATTTTATGCATGCATGTATTATTTGATTTGATTAAAATAAAGGTGTGTGATATTTTTATAGAAAATCCATAATTAATAAGTTTAATAATTAATATGTATTTGATGCATGTTTCTTGGTCCGTTTTATAAATACGGTTTATAAATAATTTCTTATGGCTATATCTGAAAATGTGCCAAAGCTGTGAGGGTATAGCTGATGGAAATTTATTTGTACCGGATAAATATATGATATTAAGTAAATTCAAGCGAAAGCAGAAATCCTGAACGTGCCTAAAGCTGTCAGGGTTACGCGAGTATCTTGAATTTATCATTGACAAGTTTAACCTTGATACTCCTCTTTGTGAACGTGCCAAAGTTGTCACAATGAAAAACGATCCGGACCGAAGTTCATGAGTTACTAGTGAGTGATTGACAATGAGTTATCTACCTAATGAATATACGTATGCGAGAATATGTCAAAGCTGTGAGCTGAAATATTTTCATGAGGTCCACATGTCACTATTGAATTTAATTTGATTATTGAATTCTATGTATTCTGTTTGGGATTACGATTTTACATTAAATAGTAGGAGAGGTATTGTTAGATTAAAAATTCATGATCTCTTTAATGCTTTTATGATATTATAGAAAACTATTTTATTTGCTAACCATTTTCGCTATCTATATGATAGATTTGCAATGACGGCATCTTCGACCAACCTATTTGCTCGTATGTTGAATACGAACAAGCTCAAAGACGCCTCGTATTTGAGAAATTTAGATATGTGTTAGAGGGCCATTTGCCCATTGTTGTATTTGATGATGTAGCACCAGAGGAAGTTGAGATTTTCCAAAAATGAAAAGATGATGATTTAAGAGTCAAATCATAAAGGTTAATATTCTTTTGTTAGATGTCATCCAATGGATACCATTTTATGCCAAATTTCAGAAAGACTTGTGCACCGTTAAAAGGAAACATCAGGTAAGAAAGAAAGTTTTTCTAGCTAAACAGGAAACCTGGAGAGATACAATTGCGTTTCGGGAGTGGTGACTGTCTGGATGCGGTTGCAGTGAGATTATGAGAGATTCCCTTACCTAGTGGGAGATTATTTTTATATGACTATTGTGCACCGTTAAAAGGAAACATCAGGTAAGAAAGAAAGTTTTTCTAGCTGAACAGGAAACCTGGAGAGATACAGTTACGTTTCGGGAGTGGTGATTGTCTGGATGCGGTTGTAGTGAGATTATGAGAGATTCCCTTACCTAGTGGGAGGATTTTTCTATATGACTATTATATTGTACCAGGATGCACATCTAATATTATATCACCTTTTTATTAGATACAAAGGAATACCATGTAAATATTAAGAACTGTTCCTTGTATTTATATGATAAAAATAATATCCAGATCTTTGTGTGTCCAAATGAGCATGATCATTATATTTTGCATACTTCTCGAGATATTTGAATACTAGGATTAATAAACTTAAATTGTCTAAAATAAATAATACCGAACTTTGGCATATGAGGTTAGGTCATATAGGCGTAAGACGTCTAACTCAGTTGGTTAAGAATGGTTTGGTTCAGGTTCTTACCATTGAACTTTATTCGACATGTGAATCTTATATTCAAGATAAAATGACCGAAGCCATATTTTCAGGTGTGAGACATTGAGCCACTGACTTATTGGAACTCATACATTATAATGTATGTGGTCCCATGAGTTAGATTGCTCATAGTGATTTTTCATATTTTGTTACTTTTACCGATGATGTGTCACGATACAATTATGTTTATTTGATGAAACATAAATCGGAAACCTTTGAAAAATTTGAAGAATTCTGAAATGAAGTAGAAAAAACAAACTGAAAAATATATTAAATGTCTTCGATTGGATCGTGGCGGTGAATATATAAGCGGTGATGTAACACCCCGGTAATTCCGAACATAAATTCTGATGACCACTTTATTAAAGGTGGCATAATACGTGATATAAATCATGATCGAATGTGTACATACGCGTTGAATTATTTTTCGGACATTCGATAAATCCTTTGCAGTTCCGATATGAAATTTATTTTCTGTTTTATTCCGGACAGCTTTTAGTATTTTAATTGTAACTTTTTCATACAAATTCCAATTTTAGTGAATTTTATATCTTCGGAACGCTTAGACTGAGACCTACAACTTTCATGTTGGTAAAAATTTCAATTTAGAACAAAATAACTCAAAAAATATGTTTTTATGGCTCTTACTGTAGCATTTCGGGATTCTTCTAATAATTTCACCATGTGCCTTATAAAAATAAAACCTACTTCTTGCTATAAAAACCCAAGCCCATTTATTTCTTAAGAGTTGGCCAAGTTGGGAGATTTTTCTCCAAGCTCCAACAACTCTCTAGACAAAATAAAAAAATCCTCAATATCTCTCTCCCCCACTCATAATAACTCACGATTTTTTTTTTCTCCTCTACTCTCTTTTTCACGTCATATTTAAAGAGAAAACACAGCCCCATATCCCACCATTTTTCATCCTACTAGCTCCCTAGCTAGAAGATATGATGCTCCATGTGCGCAAGAAAGACAAGCAAGTCAAGCCCTATATTCCTCCAAGACCAAAACTTGATGCAAATTTGGGGATTCTTGGACTTTCGATTTTTCAAGGTAAATATCTCTAATTTCTTTCTTTTTGAACTAATTAATTCGGGGATCATGCTTGCATTGGTAAATTTTAAACCTCATTTGATGATATGTGAAATGGATTTATGTGGGTTGTTATGGATTTTCTAAAACAGTTTGTAATTGGGGGTTTCAAGGGTCGTGGGAAGGTTGTTTTGGTAGCAATGATGTGGCTATTAGGATGAAATGACGACAATTTTGGAGTAGAGAGGAGGGGCTGATTTGCGATCAATAGAGGGTTCTTGGAAGAGTTTTTAGTTCAATAGGTGGATATTGAGTCTTGGTGGATGTTGTAGGAAATGTTGTTGATGGAGATTTAGTGCATTAGAAAATGTAAATGGTGGCTTATGATTAATGATGAGTTCGGAAATGTGAAGTAAGATAAGGGTTGTTTTGGTTGTTTGATGAAGGCTTGATGCATGTTGAAGTGTATTAGTAGTGCCAAGAAGGAAGGATAAATAGAGTTTGTATTTAATATAATGTGTATCCATAACGCACACCTAGTATCCGATAAAATGAAGACCTTAATAAGATTAAGAAATTAATTAATTTTTATGTATGATAATATGTGTTTATTGAGCTGGAAAAATATGATAATGATGATCAAATTAAATAAAGTTAATAGAGGGGTGAAATTGGTATGTTGGGCAGTAAATTTAATGAAGTCACATTCTGAACAGGTTGTAATAAACTGGTTGTAAATTGAGTTTTTGATATCCAAATAATGAACATTAAAATTCTAAGCAGAGATATAAGAGAGTAACGTATCCAAAAATCAGAATTTGTGGACTAAGGATGAAGCCAAACCGAATTTTTGACGTCGGGTGACCTATTGCGCATATACCAGTTTTTTTCTAATCACCCCTGTATTTGGCTTAGAACTTGAGTTTTCGAAATCGAAAATGAGATCCATAAGAACCGACAAAAACTAGTCACATGAAAGTCCATTCTATTAAAATTTCAGCCCTTGATTTTATTCCATTTAATTGTAGTGAATTTTTGAAATTAACCTTTGAGCAGAGGATTTTAATATTTTGGCAAAATTTGAAAAATTTTGTTACCGTACTTCTGTAATTTGAAATCTAGGTTCGTAAAATTCTTAGATGACTTGAGTACCCTGAATTTTTAGTGAATTTGGTATCCCATGTCTTGCCTAACCTAATTCATATTTAAGAATTATTTTTTGTCATACCTAGTCTAATGAATTCGATTTATTATATGTTACTGATAGAAACTCACATTGTTAGCGATTCTATAGCGAGTTACTAGACAATAATCAATCTCAGTGAGTGGATGGTTTATGTTTTCCTGACTTATAATTTAAAATGTTTCAAGTTTTGAAGTTTTAAATTGATAAAGAATATGCGTAATAATTAAATGTTTCTGTCTTAGCGCTTGTTCAAAGTTTTCATGATTTCTGAATTATCTATATGTTTCCGCTGAGATGCTTGATTGATGTTATGTTTCCGCCCCGACGTTTGTTGCATGTTGTTAAATTCTTATAACTCATCATATGTTTCCATCGGGGTGCTTGTTCAGGGTCTCATCCATCAGAAATGGATTGACCCATTACCTTGTCGACAATGGATCGTTCGTTCCTCGCTCAGTCTAAGCGCGACTTGGGCGTTGAGCACTTGATATATTTTTGACGACACATGCATGAAAAATGATTTATGGACATATTTTAGAATCTTTTCATGGTTGTTATTTTTAGTATCCACTCACCAGGTCATTCAAACGATCTGACCCCCCAAATCCACAATTTTTTTTTGCAAGTAGCTTTATCTAGTGAGCCATATTCGAACAGGAGTCTGAGATCGAGAAATTGAGTTACTGCAGTCACTAGAGTATGGGTCTGTCATGTTAAGTCTGTTGTTCGTATTCAAATAGAATGCATGTATGTCAGTGTGAGTCAAGTCTAAAGGTATATGATGTTATTTAAATGACGAATAAGTATTTATTTAAAGTCAGTAAGTTGTTCGTATAACATAAATGAGTTCATGAATTAATTTAATAATGTTTGTTATAATATCATGGTCTATAAAATTTAGAAATGGTCAGAGGCTCAGAGTGGTGGTGAAGATCCATCACTTGCCGGTAACGTCTCCGTATTGAGAATGTTACAAAGATGGTATCTGAGCATGGTCTTTGGTTTAGTGACTGTAATATGAGGGTGATAGTATCTTATATGTGTGGTATGCTTGGGGTTCCCATATATAAGGAGATACTCTCCAGAATCATCGATTCTTTAGTATATTTACCTTTACCATAGTATATCTCTAACAACTGAAATCCCGACTACTGTTACATTATGGGACATGTGTTACATAATATAAATTATTTTTGAACACTTATACACTAATGAAATGACTTTGGGGACAATCAGTAAATTCTTCGAAATTCAGATACAAAACTGTACAAAGTTCCACTTCGGACAGCCCATGGCATTTAGGCCATAAATTTCTCATACGAACTCCGATTTTTATGAAATTTATATCATCAGAAAGCTAAGATCGAGACCTATAAATATCCTCAATTTTTGAGAGGAGGAGGAGGAGGAGAAGAAGAAGACTATTTTTCTAAGTTGATTTGACATTTATATTATTTTAAGTAAAGACTTACTTTTCAGTATTTTAAGGCATTAGCAAATTTTACTTTTAGATATGTTTTAGTAAAAGAAGATTTTAGAAATGATTTAGAAAAATGATGATTTCATGTTTTCGAGACATGTAGGAAAACCTACATCAGTATGTAACTTGACTCAAAGATGGAATTGACGGATTCAGATGTCGTGTGCACACGCAGTTCAGAACTAGGGGTGACAGATGCCCCTAGATCCTAGATTTAAGGTCCGGAGGGTAGCATAGATTGGCACCCCCGACTCTAGTTCAGTAGCTTGGGGGACAACAATACGTAACGCCTCAAAACCACTAGATTTTAGTGCTAGGGGGACGGCGATACGTAACACCCCTAGACCCTAGTTTCAGATACAGGTAGTGGCATGCTTTGGGGGATGGTGATACGTAACGCCCCAATGTCATGGATTTGCACTCCTGGATCTAGTAAGGCGTATTGGGGGGCAGTGATACGTAACGTCCCCATGGGTCAGGTTTCCAACAGACATTTAGATAATCAATTTTCAGAGATAGTTTTCAGAGATAGTTTTCAGAAACAGATATTTCAGAAATAGCTTTTAGAGATAGACTTATAGAAAAGAAAGTTTAAGGAAGAACTTTCAGAAGAAAGCTAATTTCAGATAATGAGAATGACTTCAGAAAAGTTGATTTTCAGATGAATTTGGTTTTAGTACAATGGATTTTCAAAAAACATTTTAGTATTTATTTTTTAAAAAAATTATCCACTCACTTAGATCGTTCAAACGGTATAACCCCGCACTCTTAGTTTCTTTATTTTGCAGGTACTCCCGAAGGTCGACCTCGAGAGGATGGATACTGATGGTAGTCTCTAGATGGTTTGGTCCACCAGGTCCAGTCAGAGTCAGAAAATGTCATGTATCATAAATATGATATAATAATAATAACATAACTATAATGCATTGTAATTATTCATTGTCAGAGTTATAATGTACATTAAGTCGTGTAATAGCATGAAAAGTGTTATACAGTCATGTTGATAAGTTGGGCATTTCGTCCCATGCAAAAGTTTATATATGAAATGAGATCAGTAGTTGTCAGAGAGTCAGAGGCTTAGGGAGGATAGGTTGGCCTATTCCCTACCGGTAACATCTCTTAGATTAGGTATGTTATACTATGATATCCCATAGAGATAAGTGAGCATAACCATAGATAATTTTCTAACTAGAGCCAGAAACCATATATGTGAATACGTTACAAAGTGTCGAATTATGTTCAGAATTAGTTTTGCCCCACTATGGGACGATAGGGTAGTAAGTTGATGATGTTCAGGAAAGAGAATAGAGAGAGAATCCTAGAAGCTTATAGATATTTCAGAGAAGTAAGCAATCATTGAGCTATATAGTTCTTTTTGTATTAAACAAGTGCCATGGTGTAGAGGTATCAGAATACTAGTAGTAGAATTGAAGTTCACTATGAAACCCAAAGCATATGTAGTGCTCTTAACTTCCTAATAGTATCCATTTTTGGCTCATTAGGCAATATCTATGTTCATTTCCATGAAAGTCTTCCTACCCAAATAAATGAATATACCCTCCTCCACATTGTGATTCTTTCTAGAACAATAAAGCTTTCTAGTAAAAAGGAAATGGGGTACATGGTTAAGGCACCAAGGATGAAAGTTAGTCACCTTAATAGTATAAATTTCATGCATTGTGATTGATAAGCATAATAGAAATTAATGGATTATTTCTAAGAAATTTGAGACTCTATTCTTTTTTTTACTCTTCTTCGATAAGAGGCCAAATAAACCACAACCATAAGTAACTCATTCTCTCAAGTACTAGTACTTCTTTGCCATCCAAGGTTTTGATTTTTGAAAACCAACTTGATTCTTGGTTACTGCCAGAACTTTGTACTAGTCACCTATCAGTTTGAGAAATGTTGGCAGAAGGTATAAAGGATTTTAGGATATAGTATGTTAAAAATGACCATACTCAGTTCAAAATAATTGGATTGAGGGTTAGGCTGATCAGTATTTGTTGTGATATTTTATATCGTACCGCAAGTGTACGGTGTCAAGTTTTAGTAAAGATGAGTGAAAAAGTGTCGAACCCACATGGATTGTGTTCAACTCACACTAAGTACTATAATTGATAATCCTAACTTTATTTAGAAAATAATTAATAAAGATTAAACTAAATAAATAATATATAAAAAATATTTAAGTAGGAGAAACCAATACGAGAGTGATTCTAGAGTCTGATTTCACATAGTTATCCCCTATGTACTTGTCATGCCAATCAATCCGTACTCAATTATATTGTTTATAAGTCAAAAATCCTAAAGTATTCGGTCCCTCTCCCGAGCAATAGTGAAAATATTATCAATTACAGACTTCGATATCCCTATAAAAATCTAGTAATCAATAACTCATTACGCTTTGTGATTCTTTGTTAATGACTTCAAAGGAACTATAGATTCTCCCGAACTCTATAAAACTCCTAGGTTATATTCTCTTGATCTTATTCAAAATCCCTCTCTCCCGAGCGATAGATTCTAAACATGCATCATCTCAATTTGTGGCCAACAAACAAGAAGCATTAAACGCAAGAGAATACAAATAAACTGAATCAAAACTTTATATAAATTAAATTGACAAACAATACATAGGTTCCAGCATTAGTTACATCATCCTCTAGAATTATGGAGTTAGTTCATGACTAAAGATAAAAACAATGATAATAGGGTCATGAACATAATGGAAATCATTAGAGTTCTAAGAAAGAAACTAGATGATAAAACCCGAATTGAATCCATTCCTCTTCGTACGTCACTGCCTTCGTCTCCTCTTGTCGCTCTTCAATCCTCCTATTTGGATCTCTCTAAAAAAATGTGTTTTGTGTCTTGTGTTGTGTATTAGCCTCCCCCTTTAGGGTTTTGGATGAGCTTGTGTATTTATAAAAAAGTCTTGGAGTCCTTATGCATGTAAAACCCTAAAAATTAGTAATTCTGGGTGCCTGCGCAGTGCCACGGCGCCGGAAGGTGGGCGCCGCGGCACTGAAGCTGCAAGAAATTTGTATGGCTTTGTTGAGGAGGCACCGCGGCGCTTGAAAGTGGGCGCCACGACGCCAATTGGTTTTTCTGGCTCGTCGATTTCTGCATTTTCTGCTTTCCCGTGTGCTTCCGATGCGTCCGTATGGTCCCAAAACAAGTCAATTTTCTCCAAGATCCATGTCCTAATGCTTCCTACAAAGAAAACATAAAAGAAACTACAAATACATTAAATGATACAGAATCTAACAAAATAGTAAGCTAAGATTGCGAGAATAAGTGGGTATAAACCGCACTTATCAAACACCCCCAAACTTAAGATTTTGCTAGTTCCGAGCAAAAGACTAAATAAAAACTGAACAAATGAACAAACAATAAGTAACAAAATTATTTAGGCCACTTTTGTAGGGATCACGATTGCATTTAGCGTATGCAACAAGCCTTTAAACCCCTAGGCGGCCCTAATGGACTAGTTATAGTCTCGTGAGGGCTTACATCGACGACACCCACAAACGTCATTCAAACGCATGCAAAAATATAAAAATAATAAAAGCAAAGAAAATAGTCCTGATAGTTATGCATATTATTCTCCTCAAAGAATGCTTATCATTGAAATCAGAGAACCTTCAAAGTACGCAATTGCGACGCAAATCCAAGTTCTTGAATAAATCATCTAAGCTAGACTCACAGTGTGTGTGTGTGTGTGTAAAGGTTCATTCACAGCTCGACTCATAAGTAAGCCAACTTAATGATTTCGTCTCAAAAATTGAGATCTGATGGGTCAAACCAACCTAGATATCTCAATTTAACTATGTAATTGTCTTTCTTTGCTCAATATGATATGATTTTTTTTCTTTTTCCTTTTCTCTCTTTTTTTTCAACACACCTATCTTTTAAGGTAGCATTTCTCCTCATGGTGGTCCTAACACTCGCCCATGGGTAACTTCACGCTTATCGGTTATAGGTGATTTAATTAAATTTTTTTTTCTTTTTTTTCTTATCATACCATACATCATAACACTAGCATATTGAGATAAATATCTAAATAACGGTCATTCATCAACATGCAACTTCTTTAACTAATCATTTTGTCAACTACTTAAGTTCTTATTGTTGAAAACCTATTGTTAAGTGCTTAAGAGTCTAACCTAGATCACCTACACAAGGCATCAAATAAAAATCAATTGGGAACTTATCGTTTCTAAGATTTCATCTAAAGCAAACAAAATTCATCATTAGATTTATGTTTTACTATCAAAGATTAAAAATAATTTTTTTTTAAACTATCAGGAACTATATCACTACATGCACACATCCCCAAACTTAAAACTTGCATTATCCTCAATGTAAGATAAACATAATAAATATGAGTAAAGAACAATACTATCGTGCATAGAGTTGATGAGGTTGTTGCTGGTCAGAATTTGGTTGCGCAGGCTTTGTGTGTTTCGTGCTACCTGCGTAAATAACATGCAAACGAATAAATAAATTGCACACAATAAAAATAACAATTAAAAATAAAGAAAATAGTAACAAAACAAATACAAATGCAAGGGTGCCTCCATGCTAGCGCTAAATTTAACGTCTTCAGCCAGACACAACCACCCAAATAGTCATGATGGCTTCTTCTTTGGTATCCACTGGCTGTTGTGACATGAAAAATATAGCTTGACAAGCTGTGGTAATTTATCCAAATACCCCTTACTGTTGATTGGTCATGGAGGACACAATCTGCCCAATCTGTGTTTCTAAAGACTCCATTGTTGCTCCTATATTTCCCATGTATGTCTCAATATTGTTCAGTCGTGACTCATTCTTCTCAAACCTCACTGAAGTATTAGCAACAAACGTGCTCATGAAATCTTCTAAAGAAGATTTCTACTCAGCTCTTTGATAGTCGAAGCCAGATGAAGGTTGCAAGGCATTCTCTGTATTAGCATATGACAGGTTCGTATGATAACGGTTAGACACATGATTACCTCTATAGCTGTTGAAGTTCCGATTGTTCGCATATTGGATTTGCTCACAGCTCGGGTCTCCTTCCAATAACAGTATATTTGCGGCCACCGCTGATTCAATAGATGGTTGTACTCGTGGATTTGTTAGGGCTGATAAATGAGTCGATAGCGTTGAAATCTGAGCTGTAATTGCAACAATATGATCCACCTCATATCTACCGGTCACCTTGGTCACCGTAGTGCGTTCACTTGGCCATTGAAAGTGGTTAATGGCCATTTCTTCTAACAGGTTGTAGGCATCCTCAGCTGACTTCTTGAATAGAGCTCAACCACAATCTTATTCGAACCATTCAGCCCATTATAGAACAACTGAATATGTACCCAGTCTACATAATCGTGTTGTTGGCATCTTCAGAGTAGATCCTTAAAGCGCTCTCATGCTTCATACAGAGTCTCAGTCTCCAGCTGCTTAAATATGCTAATTTATGCCCTCAGTTAAGCTGATTTAGCTGGTGGAAAGAACTTCTCAAGAAATTCTGTGGCCATATCCTGCCATGTCATGATACTCTCCATCTGTATTGATTGAAGTCAATCACATGCTTTATTCTTTAAAGAGAATGAGAATAAGTGTAGTCTGATAGCCTCTTTAGTCACGTCATTCATCTTTATGGTGCCTGCCATCTCCAGGAATATCCTTAAATGCATGTTGAGATCCTCTACAGCTGAACCCACATACTGATTTTTCTGCACCATGTTGATTAATTAAGGTTTCAGCTCAAAGTTGTTAGCATTTATTGGCGGATGTGCAATCCCATAGTAATTATCACCTATGACCGGCTTGAAGTGATCTTTGATTACCACCTGGCGTGGGTTGATCTCTCTATTTTCAGCCGCCATTGCTACCTTTTCGATTTTTCTTTCTTTTCTTAGTCTCCTCGTTGTTCTTTCTATTTCAGGATCAAACAAGAGCGAGTCGAGACTTGTGGATCTTCGCATTCACTGAAGCACATAAAGAGAAAAAATCAATAATTAAACAAAAACAAAAATAAGACAAGAATAAAAATAAAAATAAAAATAAAAATAAACAAAATAAAAATAAAATCCAATTTAAATCTAAGATTACTTGGTAATAATATTTATGTGAATTAAACAAACAATCCCTGGCAACGGCGCCAAAAGCTTATTGCGATATTTTATATCGTACCGCAAGTGTACGGTGTCAAGTTTAGTAAAGATGAGTAAAAGAGTGTCGAACCCACAAGGATTATGTTCAACTCACACTAAGTACTATAATTGATAATCCTAACTTTATTTAGAAAACAATTAATAAAGATTAAACTAAATAAATAAGATATAAAAAATATTTAAGTATGAGAAACCAATACGAGAGCGATTCTAGAGTCTGATTTCACCTAGCTATCCTCTATGTACTTGTCATGCCAATCAATCCTCACTCAATTGTATTGTTTATAAGTCAAGAATCCTAAAGTATTCACTCCATCTCCCGAGCAATAGTGAAAATATTATCAATTACAGACTTCGATATCCCTATAAAAATCTAGTAATCAATAACTTATTACGCTTTGTGATTCTTTGTTAACGACTTCAAATGAACTATAGATTCTCCCGAACTCTATAAAACTCCGAGGTTATATTCTCTAGATCTTATTCAAAATCCCTCTCTCCCGAGCGATAGATTCTAAACATGCATCATCTCAATTTATGGCCAACAAACAAGAAGCATTAAACGCTAGAGAATACAAATAAACTGAATCAAAACTTTATATAAATTAAATTGACAAACAATACATAGGTTCCAACATTAGTTACATTATCCTCTAGAATTATGGAGTTAGTTCATGACTAAAGATAAAAACAATGATAATAAGGTCATGAACATAATGGAAATCATTAGAGTTCTAAGAAAGAAAATAGATGATAAAACCCGGATTGAATCTCTTCCTCTTTGGACGTCACCGCATTCGTCTCCTCTTGTCACTCCTCAATCTTCCTCCTTGGATCTCTCTAAAAATATGTATTTTGTGTCTTGTGTTGTGTATTAGCCTACCCCTTTTGGGTTTTGGACGAGCTTGTGTATTTATAATAAAGTCTTGGAGTCCTTATGCATGTAAAACCCTAAAAATTATTATTTATGGGTGACTGCGCAGCACCGCGGCGCTGGAAAGTGGGCGCCGCGGCGCCGAAGCTACGGGAAATTTGTATGGCTTTGCTGAGGAGGCGCCGCGGCGCTTGAAAGTGGGCGTTGCGGTGCCAGTTGGTTTTTCTGACTTGCCGATTTCTGCGTTTTCTGCTTTTCAGTGTGCTTTCGATGCGTCCGTATGGTCCCAAAACAAGTCAATTTGCTCCAAGATTCATGTTCTAATGCTTCCTACAAATAAAACATAAAAGAAACTACAAATACATTAAATGATACAAAATCTAACAAAAGAGTAAGCTAAGAATGCAGGAATAACTGGATATAAACCGCACTTATCAGTATTATTTAAAAGAATATTATAATAAGAATATCTCTCCTAAAAATGAGCAAAAGATAAATTTAAGTATGAATCGATATTGAACTGAGAGATTCATATATCGACAAGCCTAACCAAAGATTGACTTATATAGACCAATAAACTTAGTGTGTCAGCCCCTATTAACTATAAACGTGAGTGATAACAGTTGAAGAATATTAGAAGACATGTGGAAAAAATTCACAGGACTTCTTGAAGGTTTTTCCCGAAAATATTTGGAGTTGATACGCTATTAGTACATTAAAAATACTAACTAGTAAGAAGGAAATTTTAGGAATCACGATAGGTGATGCTCCAAGAAGAAAAACCCCGAAAGCAGTAAAACATAAGTTGTGTAATAGTTTTTGATATAGAATAAAAAGCGGTATATAGTTTTGTTCTTATAATGGTGGTCGATAAGAATGCTTGGACAAGAATTAACGTGATTAAACCCTAAGGTTAGTATATTTTAGTCTCGCATTATGAATTTTAGGTGGTCCTTACCTGGGGAAGGAAAAAAAAGTAGGAGAGCAAGAAAAATATAATAAGAACTAGGAAATATGTGTATACCCACATATTCCAATTTTTCCTATAAATATGAGCAAGACATAGAACAAATAGCTTGCTTAAATAAATTTAAAGGAAGCAAATATTATCAAGAGGGTTTGGAGTACCACTTGAGAACAGGAATAGAAAACAGGACGAATCTCCTTAGTACCAGCGCCTAGCAACATCCCCTCTAAAGCTCCATAATTGGTGATAACTTACTTAGTTTTAATACCTCCATTACTACAAGTCAGCTCGAAACTCCACCGAAGACACTCAGACTTTCAAAATAATTTATTAAGTATGTTATTTGAAAAAAGAGATCGAGACTTGAATGGACTCAATTTTGATAATATCACCTATAGTGATTTCTTCAAGTAGACGACTCTAGTAGGACTTGAGGAGTTGAAAATACGACAACTATCCTAAGTACCTTAATGTATTTTCATGGAATCTTTCGGTATAATCTAGAAAATTAGAGTGATAAGATCCTTTAGCATGCATGATTCTATACGAACACCATTAAGAATGAATGACCGTCATCAAGAAGTAAAGACTAGTTATGTTATATGCATAAGAGTAATTGTTTCTTCTAAGAAAGAATGTTATATTAGAATGGTATCAATAAGTACAAATATTAAGGGTACTCTAGATACGATACTTTGGATCAGCTAAGAATGACGCAATTATTAACATTAACTTAGACATAGAGTGATGTCTACAACGTTTGCAAATGAGATCCAGTGAGCCCCTTAAGGAACATCTTTGAGTTGTACTAAGTTTTCCAAAAGGAGGGTAGCATCATTAGAGAGGAACATGACATGCAATATCAAATAAAATGGTGACATAGATTTTCAAGGATTGAGATAGTGTGAGATAAGTAGTGTTTGATTGTGTGTGAGATAGTTGGTGACTTTTTAGAGCAGTAATATACCAAAGGTGGATTGCTAGAAAATTTTTCCATAGAGGCTATTCCTTTAAGCGAGCTAAAAACTCGAATAAATATTAGGATAAATTAGACTATAGATATTAGAATATATTATCGATGATGTGGATGAGTGGAGGTCAGTTTTATAAGTACAAATATCAAGAGCTGAAGTAAGACAGACAAATATATATATATATATATATATATATATATATATATATATTGTTGGGTTGAGTGAAAATTGAAGATGTTAATTGAGTGATGAAATCCTTAATGGAATGAATATTTAGTCATTATTTCTCCAAGAATAAAGAAGATATATAGATTCGCTTAATATTTATAAACAGGTTATGCAATCGATCTAGGAATAAAAGTATGTATGATTGGGAGAATCTATATCATTTATATGATAGAATTTGAGGGATCTTTAATTGATGTTTGGAAGATCTAGCTCGATGGTCATGCAGAACAGGTTAACGAAATCATCAATTCCAACGAGAAAGCTCCTAGACATATTCTTCCTCATTGACGGATATAAAAGGTTTTAATCGGTCAAGAACTGAGCTATATGGAACGGTAGGCCACAAATACATTATCAAATTTAGAACTGATAGCTCACAAAAAAAATTGAGTCAGGGAAGGTTGAGCATAACTATGAGTCCAGGAGAGGGTTTATTTGATGTATGACAGTAATGTAGAGTACTCAACAGAAATTTCATGGGATGAGGACAAGAAATTACCTCTTAGTGAAGAATTCAAAGAGTTATTAACTATAGTCCATGAACTGTTATGCAGTATATGCTAGCATGGCAGGAGGTAATATGCATGAAGCATATGTAAATGAAAGATGAAGAGTAGCGTATGCTTACTAGCCAAGTGGTAAACGATCAGCTTGGTGGAGAACTTATGTTAGTTAAAAAAAACAAAAGACCGAGACAAACAGAGACACAATTAATTAAAGAAGCTGAATATTTTTCCACACTTTATTCAAAACAAACTAGCCTATTTATAGGCTTCAAACAACTGGAAGAATAAAGAAAACAACATCCTAAAACTACTATGAGTAGTGCCCATCGTGACTAACAATAAAGAGAAAAAAATAGGCATTATGAATTCAAAATGCAGGGACGTGGAGTTGTGGCCGGCTTCTTCTAGATACGCACATCTTCTCTTTGACATATTCAACTCCTACGATTTTGGGGCATTCTCAACACTCCCCCTTGCTCCAAATTCGCAGATTCCAAGTAGTCCACGCAGATGCACGAACCTGTCTTTGGCAAGAGGCTTCGTGAATAAATCTGCAAGTTGATGCTTTGACTCACAATATTGCATAGAAATTTCTCCTTCAGCTACCAGCTCTCTGATAAAATGTGCTTTAATGTCTAAATATTTTGTTCTTCCATGACAAACTGGATTCTTGGATATTGCAATTGCAGCTTTGTTATCACAAAGTACTTATGTTGCTTCCTTTGCTGTTGATCGAGCTCTCCAAGTAATCTTCTTAACCAAATTGCTTGACATGATATTGCTGAAGCAGCTATATATTCGGCCTCATATGAAGATAATTCAACCGTTGCTTGCTTCTTTGAACTCCATGAAACAACTCCCGAACCAATACTAAAAATAAAACCAGAGGTGCTTTTTCGATCCTCCATACACCTTGCCCAATCACTATCAGTGTAGCCAATCAGCTTATAGATTATCCCATGTTTATACCATATGCCAAGATCAAGAGTCTTTGCTATGTATCGTAGAATCCTCTTTGCTGCTCCAAAATGATGTCTTGAAGGATTTTGCATGAACCTGGAGATTACACCAACGGAGTGAGAAATATCAGGCCTAGTGTGAGTTAAATAGATTAGTCCTCCCACTAGACTTATATACAGTTGGCCATTAGCTTGTTCTGTGCCATCCTCCTGTTGCAATTTCTCATTCATGTTCATTGGTGTTCATGTTTCTTTGCAACCAAACATATGAAAACGTTTAAGCAAATCAGTTGCATATTTTTTTGTGAAATAAAGATACCATCATCCGCCTGTTTCACTTCCATTCCAAGGAAAAAATGCAACAGCCCCAAATCAGTCATATCAAATACTTTCTTCATACTGACCTGAAACTCATCAATCATCAATGAAGAAGAACTCATATATATCATACCATCCATGTACAAACTCACAAACAAAACATCCTTGCCTCGTTTCTTTATGTATAGTGTAGGCTCAATTTTGCTTCTTTCAAACCCATTCTTCAGAAAATAAGCATTTATTCTCCCATACCATGCTCGAGGTGCCTGCTTTAGACCGTAAAGCGCTTTCTTCAACTTGTAAACTTTTTCTTTATTTCTTCAACTATGAAGCCTACAGGTTGTGTTACAAACACTTCTTCCTCCAACTCTCCATTCAGAAATGCTGATTTTACATCAAATTGATAAACAGACCATCCCAATTAGGCAACAAGGGCTAGGAGAATTCTTACAGTTTCAAATCTTGGAACATGTGAGAATGTTTATTCGTAATATATCCCGTGTTTTTTAGCATAGCCTTTAGCCACCAATCTTGCTTTGTGCTTTTGAATACTTCCGTCTGCATTAAATTTTATCCAAAAGACCCATTTCACTCTGATTGCTTTTTTATTTTCAGGCAGGTCCACTAACTCCCATGTTTGATTTTTCTTGATTGCCGTAAGTTCCTCCTCCATAGCTTGTTTCCATTCAACTTTCTTGACAACTTCTTCAAATGAATTTCGGTCAGCCACATATAAGGCTTGTGTTGCCTCATGTATCTCATTTAGGGACCTATACCCACGTGATCTTACATCTTCGCTTGAGCAGGATGATTCAGAAGTTGTTTCCATGCTTGAGGGAGTAGTTGTACCTGATTGAACAGGTGAAGAGCTGTTGGAATTATTGCTGGAATTTTCAGGACTGCCTGATTCACTTTCGGCGATGGGCTCCACATCCTCAGTTTCATTGTCTTGATTTTCATCAATAAGTTCTTCAATTTGTACAGTCCCTTCATTGTTTTCACTCCATGTCCACCTTCATTTTTCTTTAAATGTAACATTCCTGCTGATAACAACTTTTCCACTCACAGGATTAAATAATCTATATGCTTTTGAGTTGTTACAATAACCAATAAAAACACACTTTAAAGCTTTGTTATCTAGCTTGCTTCGAAATTGAGAATTAATCAGAGCATATGCAACACAACCAAAAATCCTCAAATGGCTTACCCATGGTTTTCTACCGGTCCAGACTTCATAGGGAGTTTGGTTTGGGACAGTTTTTGTTGGTGAGATATTCAAAAGATACACAACTGTTGCAATAGCTTCTCCCCAAAAATGATTTGGCAGCCTCTTCTCTTGCAACATGCTTCTTACCATCTCTATTACTTTTCGATTTTTGCGCTCCGCCACTCCGTTTTTCTCGGGAGTGTAAGGTGCTATAAGCTCTCTATGAATACCATTTTCTTCACAAAACATCCAGAAATCTTTTGAGGTAAATTCTCCTCTTCTGTCGGTTCTAAGAGCTGTGACCGATTCTCCACTCTGCTTCTCAACTAAGTTTTTGAATTTTTTAAAATGATCCAGTGCTTCATCCTTTTTATGTAAAAAGATACCCAACTCATTCTACTAAAGTCATCAGTGAATAGTAAAAAATACCTATTCCTACCGAAAGTTTCGGTTTGCATTGGTCCACACAGATCACCATGAACCAATTCCAGAATTTTTGTTGCCCTCCATGCCTTTTCTGTGGGGAATGGCTTCTTACATTGTTTTCCATAAATCCATGCTTCACAAATGTCCAAAGTTCCAAGCACGGGCATTCATTTGACCACCTCCTCTTGCTGTAGCATCTTTAAATTTTTGATGTTGACATGGCCATATCTTTTATGCCACAGAGTTGTAACTCCCTCCTTTTGTGCTATCAATGCACATGTCTCCACCCTTGTAAGGTCCACAGGAAATAGCTTATTTTGCGTCATGCTTGCCTCCACCAAAACTTTTCCAGATGCTTTACTTGCTACCAGGCATGAAGACTTGTCAAAGGTAATAATGAACCCACTTGACAGCAATTGTCCCACACTTAGCAAATTTTGAGACAAATTAGGCACATCAAGAACGTTGTAAAGGTGGTTGATTTTACCATGATTATTTTGCATGGCCACAATGCATTTTCCTTCAACTTGTAATTATTTGTTGTCTCCTAGTCTTACCTTCTTTTTGCAGCTCTCGTCCAGGCCTGCAAATAGACTTTTATTGCCTGTCATGTGGTGAGAACATCCGATGTCCAGGAACCACACATGTTGGTTATTTGCTTCTGGATCTACCCATGCCATGAACGCCCTACAATCCTCTTCTTCTTCATTGAATTCGGCTTCTTCAGTATAATTTTCTTGGTTCTGTTTCCTCCAGCAGTCTGCTTGAACATGCCCATACCGTTTGCAATATTGGCACTGAACTCCCTGAGTTCTTCCTCTTCCTCGTCCTCGACCAGTGCTTCTTCCACGGCCTCTGCCATACATTTGTTCGTTTGCACGCTTTGAGTCTTCTACTCTCGAAGCATACTCCCCTTTAACATGGAATGCCTTCTCTTCTATTTTTTCTTCAGGCCGATTGATCATTGCTTCATGTGCTTGTAAGGATCCCATTAACACATCGAATGACATCTGAGTTAAATCCTTTGATTCTTATATGGCTGCAACAACATGATCAACCCGTGAAGTTAAACTTCGTAAAATTTTGGTGACAATAATGTGATCACTATATTTTTCTCCATAATTCCGCATCTGGCTCACGATTGACTTAACTTTGGAGAGAAAGTCTTGTACTGTTTCATCCTTCTTCATCATTGTTGTTTCAAACTCTCGTCTGAGAGTTTGCAATCTAACGGTGATGACTTTGCTATCCCCTCGATACTCTTGCTGCAGCGTCAACCATGCTTCTCTGGAAGAAGAATCACTCAAGATGGTTGGAAAAATGTCTTCATGGACTGCTTGTTGCAGTAGATAAAGAGCTTTTGCATCCTTCTTCTTATTTTCCCTCATCTTGGCAGCATCATCTGTTTCGGAAAGGCCCTCTTCAATTAACTCCCACAAATCATGGGACTTGAATAAGGTCTACATCTTCACACTCCAAAATTGGTACTTTTCACCGCTGAACAGAGGAATTGGTAGTTGCGATGATGAAGATGAGTTTGTTGCTATACTCTCTCAATCTCTCGTGTTTCTCTCTTTGACGCCCAGTTGATATCAGAACCTTGCGCTGATACCACAATGTTAGTTAAAAACAAAAAAAACAAAAACAAAAGACCGAGACAAACAGAGACACACAATTAATTGAAGAAGCTGAATATTTTTCCACACTTTATTCAAAACAAACTAGCCTATTTATAGGCTTCAAACAACTGGAAGAGTAAAGAAAACAACTTCCTAAAACTACTAGGAGTAGTGCCCATCGTGACTAATAATAAAGAGAAAAAAATAGGCATTATGAATTCAAAATGCAGGGACGTGGAGTTATGGCCGGCTTCTTTAAGATACACACATCTTCTCTTTGACATATTCAACTCCTACGATTTTGGAGCATTCTCAACAACTTAGTTATTAACTCTAACTGAATCTAGACAATGCAGAATAACTTATAGGAAAATAAAGATTCATGCTGACGAATAAATAATTCGCTCAAATCCATAAATGCATGATCTAACTCACGCAACATGATTATTTTGTGTTCTCGAATCACAATATGTGAAATATGATGAAGTACAAACCCAGTTATAACTTCCAAGTCATAGCATACAGGGTCCAACATAGAAATCGAATCGTCCTATGGTATAATGACAGTGTATGGAAGACCGTCAGGAAGTAGTGTGATACAATTGATGAAGTAGAGTTGGTTATGAGAATGTATTCCGTTGAAATTTGGTGGCCTGGGGAACAACATGTGAATCTCTGCAACTTGTGGAAAGTTATTCGGCATCAATGAACCTCAAGCTTAGATGAATTCCGGAATTTCAACCCTAAATGGGATTCGAGGACGGACCCTAATTAAGGGGGGAAAATGTAACACCCTGGTAATTCCGAACATAAATTTCTACGACCACTTTGTTATAGGCAGCATAATACGTGATATAAATCATGCTCGAACGTGTACATACTCATGGAATTATTTTTCTGACATTCGATAAATCATTTGCGGATCTGATACGAAATTTATTTTTTGTTCTATTTCGAACAACTTTTTATATTTTAACTATAATGTTTCCATACGATGTCCAATTTTAGTGAATTTTATATCGTCAAAAAGTTTAGACTTAGACCGACATCTTTCATGTTGGTCATATTTTCAAATTTAGAACAAAAATACGTTTTATGGCTCTTACGGTAGCATTTCGGGATTCTTCTACTAATTTCACCATGTGCCTTGTAAAAATAAAACATTGTTCTTCCTAAAAAATCTACTTTTTAAAATAGATAATAAAAAAATCCTCAATCTCTCTCTCCCCCACTCACCATAACTCATGATTTTTTCTCTCTTCTACTACCTTCTTCACATCAGATTGAAAGAGAAAACATAGCCCCTTAAGCCACCATTTTTTATCCTGCTAGCTCCCTAGAAGATATGATGCTCCATGTGCGTAAGATGGCAAGCAAGTCAAGCCCTATATTCCTCCAAGACCGAAACTTGATGCAAATTTGGGGATTCTTAGACTTTCGAATTTTCAAGGTAAATATCTCTAATTTCTTTCATTTTGAACTAATTAATTCGGGGATCATGCTTGCATTGATAAATTTTAAAACTCATTTGATGATATATGAAATGAATTTATGTGGGTTATTATGGATTTTCTAAAACAGTTTGTAATTGGGGGTTTCAAGGGTTGTGGGAAAGTTGTTTTGGTAGAAATGATTTGGCTATTAGGATAAAGTGAAGGGAATTTTGGAGTAGTGAGGAGGGGTTGATTTTCGATCAATGGAGGGTTCTTGGAAGAGTTTTTAGTTGGATATTGAGTCTTGGTGGATGTTGTAGGAAATGTTGTTGATGGAGATTTAGTGCATTGGAAACTGTAAAGGGTGGCTTATGATTAATGATGAGTTCGGAAATATGAAGTAAGATAAGGGCTGTTTTGGTAGTTTGATGAAGGCTTGATGCATGTTAAAGTGTATTAGTAGTGCCAAGAAGTAAGGATAAATAGAGTTTTTATTAAATATAATGTTAAAACACACCTAGTGTTCGATAAAATGACGACTTTAATAAGATTTAGAAATTAATTAATTTTTATATATGATAATATGTATTTATTGAGCTGGAAAAATCTGGTAGTGATGATCAAATTAAATAATTTTAATAGAGGGGTGAAATTGGTATGTTGGGCAGTAAGTTTAATGAAGTCACATTCTGGACAGGTTGTAATAAACTGGCTGTAACTTGAGTTTTTGATACCCAAATGATGAATAGTAAAATTCTGAGTAAAATAGAGATATAAGAGAGTAACGTATCCAAAAATCAGAATTTTTGGACTAAGGATGAAGCCAAACATAATTTTGGAAGTTGTGTGACCTGTTATGAATAACCCAGTTTTTTTCTGATTACCCCTGTATTTCAGCTTAGAACTTGAGTTTCCGAAATCGAACTTAGATCCATAAAAACCAACATAAACTAGACACATGAAAGTCTATTCTATTAAAATTTCAGCCTTTGATTCTATTCCAATTAATTGTAGTGAATTTTCGAAGTTAACCTTTGAGCAAGGGATTTTAACATTTTAGAAAAATTTGAAAATTTCGCTATCGTACTTCCGTAATTTAAAATCTAGGTTCGTAAAATTCTTTGATGACATGAGTACCCTGAATTTTTAGTCAATTTGGTATCTCATTCCTTGCATAATCTAATTCATGTTTAAGAATTACTTTTGCCATACCTAGTCTAATGAATTCGATTTATTATATGTTACTGACAGGAGCTCACATTGTTAGGGATTCCATAGCGAGTTTCTAGACAAAACGATGAAATTTGGAACAAAAAGGGCACCCTACCGATGGAATCAACTTGGGGCTAAAATGATGAAATTTGGAACAAAAAGGGCAAAATTGGAAATTTACAATACGAGTCACGATGCTCAACCATGCTGTCGCAATCAGCGACGAAAGTGCACCCTACCGACACGCGACATCTACTGTTCATGTGTCGCGATGCCAAAAATTCAACGCGTTCGCGACGTCCGTCAATTCCATGTACAAGTGTCAGCAAGCCTCACGCATCTCGACGCGCAAGGACCCTGCGTCGCGACGCCGATGGCAAAATTTTGCCTATAAATAGAAACCTAAATTAGAAGAAATTTTCATGCTTTCTTTTGGATTCCTCTGGAAAACTTAGAAGATAGTATCTTGTGTGTTTATTTTTAAGATTTCTTGTATTCTCTTTTTATTTTAGTAATAAAATTTTGTTTGTTTTTATTCAAAGCATGATTAGGTAACTTCTTTTTGGTGGAGTCAATGGTGAAACTTTTAATATGTTAAGGTAGATTAATCTCACTTATTTTATAATATATAAATTGTAATTTAATATTATGGATTAATTATTGACCAATGTTGATACCGCCTATATTGCTGGTTTTGTATTTGACATAATTGACTACCGCTTATATGGCCGGTTTTTATGGACAAATGAATACCACCTATATCGCTGGTTTTATGGACAAATAAAATCATCGCCTTTATGGCTTGTTTTACATGTTTGACTTAATTAATTCTTAAAATAAATAAATTGGGTAACATTGATAATTTTTAATAATATAATAAAATGAGATTTCTACATTTGAAATATTAAAAGTGGATCTCCTAACTCCATCATTTTATTTCATTGTTGTAGTTTAACTTATTAGTTTTCAACTTGTTGTATGATGTTTTGTTTATTTATTTATTTAGTAATCCTAGGTATGTGTTGTAACTAAATACATTATCTAGGATTGTGATAAAAACCAATACTAACGAGTTTATAAATTGATTTATCTTGTGTCTTGTGTGATGTTTTGGTTTATTTATTGAGTCTAATTCTTAATGCTTCTTGTTGCTTGGCCACTAATAAGATAGATTTGGTAAACTTAAAATAAACTTGACAAATGGATTTTAGGTTTAGCCGTAGATTCAATAACACACGATCTCACTTTAGGGATTTCCTTCCAGGATAGACATATACATGTCGGGCGTGTGTGCCCATAATTGGAACTTGAACTTAATGAACTTGGGGTTTCTTAGTTAACATAGACATATAGTTAATCAAGTAACTTTGAATATTTGTATTTGACCATCGAAAGAGGCTTGTGTATACATTCGTGTTCCAGGACAATAAGCCAACATATTACACAAGTATAAGATAATCAATTCATCTTTAAAAGAATATTGGAAGGATTCACAACCCTAAATATTTTCATATCACTGATTAATTTTGGAAATTACCTTTGTTTTATTTATTTATTTTAGATAAAATCACCACCCATCCACCAATCAATTTCAATTAGATACTTGTAGAAATTTAGCTTCATAAATTAATAGCATAAGTAATAAGTCCTCGAGGGATCGATACATTTTATTACTTGAGCGATACGTGCGTTTGCGAAACGTGTGTGTTTTCCACAGATCATGTTCGTAGCTTGATTTGTTAAATTTTTAGAAATAGAATTTTTATCAGAATGAGATAATCATAGACAGGTTGAACTTGATGAAGTACAACCTGAAACAAACGAACCACCGGAGGAATTCGGAGTTCAAATAGATGATGAACCTTCAATACACACACTAATTAGGTCCGTTAGGGTATCTAAACCTCCTGATCGCTTGTATTTGATACAAGAAATGAGTCTTAATATTCTCTTAATTGAAGAGTCTGACTCTTATACCTATAGAGAAGCGATGTTGGACATCGACTCTATGAAGTGACAAGAGGCCATGAAATCATAGTTAGACTTTATGCATCAAAATCAAGTTTGGGACTTGGTTTTGCTTCC
The DNA here is from genome assembly GCA_019454045.1 of Zanthoxylum bungeanum. Classification (NCBI taxonomy): domain Eukaryota; kingdom Viridiplantae; phylum Streptophyta; class Magnoliopsida; order Sapindales; family Rutaceae; genus Zanthoxylum; species Zanthoxylum bungeanum. Next base: position 11,187 of record SKCR01001805.1, on the reverse strand, counting down.
TGAAGGAATTGTTCATATCAGTTGTAAATGAGTTTACTAGAGGAAGCATAGGCCTGATGGAAATGTTGAAACATTTAAGGACCGACTGGTAGCTAAAGGTTACACGCAACAATCTGGTGTCGATTACGATGAAATTTTTTCGCCAGTAGCGATAATAAAGTCTATTAGGATTTTATTATCTATTGTTGCTCACCATGACTACGAGATTTGGCAGATGGATGTCAAAATGGTTTTTCTAAATGGATTTCTTGACGAAAAAATCTATATGAAACAGTTGGGAGGTTTTATATCCAGCAAAAATTTGGGCATGGTATGTAAGCTTAAGAAGTCTATTTATGGACTTAAACAAACTTCACGAAGTTGGAATCTTCGATTCGACAAGATAATCAAATTTTCTAATTTTCTCAAGAATTCTGAAGAATCATGTGTGTATAAAAAGGCCAGTGGGAGTATGGTGGTGTTTTTAGTACTCTATAATTATGACATCTTGATCATTGGGAATGACATCAGGATGATGCAGGGCATAAAGATTACCTCTGTAAAAATTTCTCTATGAATGACCTAGGAGAAGCTTCTTATGTCTTAGGCATCAAGCTCTATAGAGATAGAGAAATGAAGCTCATTGGGTTATTACAATCAACGTACATAGATAAGATCTTCGAATGGTATAATTTTGATAACTGTAAGACAACAAATATACTGTTCAGACATGACATTCATCATTCAAAGAAAATGTGTCCACAAACATAAGATGAGAAGATTAAAATGTCTAATCAACCTTATGTTTTGTGTTTGGGCAGCATCATGTATGCCATGTTATGTACTAGGATTGATATTAGTTTCGCGGTTAGTGTAACCAGTAGATATTAGTCAATCCAGGTAATGACCATTGGATGACCATTAAACATATCATAAAGTATCTTAAAGGTACTAAGGATAAGTTTTTGATTTATGAAGGATATGAACTGTAGGTTAATGGGTATACGGTATAATTGGTTTACCCTTAACAGAGGCGTAGTTAGTTGGAAAAGTTCCAAACAGAGGTCAAAACTGATTCCACCACAGAGACGGAATATATTACAGCTTCTGAAGCTGCAAAAGAAGCTATTTGGGTTAGGAACTTTATCACAGAGTTGGGAGTTGTCCCAAGCATCGAGAATTCGATTATGTTGTACTGTGATAATAATGGAGCCATTGCGCAAGCCAAAGAACCGATGATGCATCAGAAATCGAAGAATGTGGAACAAAAGTATCACATCATTCGAGAGATTGTGTCGTGATGGGACATTGTCGTGTGCAAGGAGCTGAGTAAAGATAATGTAGCAGACCTAGTTACCAAGCTTGTTCCTCCCAAGTTATTTGATAAACATGTAGAGTCAATGGGTATGAGATGTTGTTAAGGTTGTTGCTTGGAGCGCCAAATTTATATTGTATTTCCCTGTAAATACTTAATATTTTATTATGAATAAAATAAACAGTTTCTTTAATATAACATATATTTTAATATGGTAAAGACGTACAGACCCTAGAATGATTAGTTATAATACAGTTGCAAAAACGTCGCAACTGATATTGAGTTGTATCATAACAGTATCATTTTTTATATTGTTCTTGTTCAAGGTTTACATTACTTGGTCAGTAAGTAAACCCACGGAGACCAGTACGTGTCGTATCAATGGTTAATACTCAATGAACCATGAGTTTCGGAGACTCGTATAGACATGTAGGTGTTTATATCAAATAAACATTGAACGACTCACCAAAGATTTTTAATAAATTATACATCAATGTCAATAAGAATCTTTTCGGGTTGAGTAGTATAGTAATTCTTTGATTTGAGATACAACTATAGATATATGAGATATTCTCCACACTTTGATGGCAGTCACGCCACCGACCTATTTATGTCAAACCTCCGACTGTTCGTTGGGCATGGACTGAGACTAAATTTACCAAAATGCTCAACCAGCACCATTGAAACAAAGGCAAAAAGGTTAGTCTATTGTTCAGTTTCAATCCATTTTGTTGCAAACAAAAGAACAACAGACTGAGGCTAGGTTGCACGGATACGGATACAGACACAGATACAAATACAAGTAACGTCATTTTTTAAAAAGTTAGCACACAAACATGTTAGAGAAACATTAAATAAAATCAAATAAATATATTTATTTATAATTAATTTTTTGAAATAAAATTATAATATACATATATGAACATAAAAATAAAATAATTGATTTAAGGAAATATAAAAAAATTAAAATGAAAATAATTTTTCTATTTATTAAAAATTAATTAAATGGAAACGTTAAGGATATGTTTCCTCAAGTGTCCTTCGAATATTAGTATCCGAAGCGTTTCGGACACGGACAAGGAATATAAAATTCCGTACTTTTTATGACGGAGGGAACAAGCAAATCTGCATTTTTCTGTTATTATAATATTTGAATCATTTTTCTATTCCAAAAAAAAAAAGTTATAGTTCGTGGGTATCACCATTCAACAAGTATAGTTGTCATCTCTTTAGAAACTTGCTGAAGATATATATTATATTTGAGAATTGTGTGGGTTGCTGTGAAGGCATTCCAACTCTCTCGCCATCCAAAATGGACCAAATCATAACTTTTGTTTTGGGTGGTTATTTTTTTGCTCGTAAGTCATAATAAGAGGAAATCTACAATATAACGGATGTATCATGTCATTCGTGTAATAATCTAATAATTTATTATCATGCATGTTAAAATATCAAAAAATAACTAAAAAAAATGAATATTAAATCATATATATTATTTACTAATTTATTGATGATCACTTATATCTCTGTTATACCAAAGAATTACTTCATAATAATTTCATTTTTCCTACTTCTTAGCCTGCAACATAATGTCAATGCATTAAATATGATGAAAATATAATTCCCAATATAGATAGCCTCCATGTGATGATTAGGGTCCTTTTATTACAAATTCACGAAGACATGATTATTTGATTTTAAACGCCTAGCTAGATGAGGGGGAAATAACAAAACCCTCGTAAATATTTGGTGAAAATAAACGAAATCTCATGATATTTTAAAATTAAGTAAATATCTTAATATTTTAAAATTAAGTGAAATCCCCTACATAAGCTTTTGTTATAAATATTTTATTTTTTTAATTATAAAACATGACAATCGAAATATCCCGTCATGAATCAGTCCAATATTGATTATAATCCGGGATAAAAAAAATCGTCTTGAATCCTTATCGATTTTTTAAATTGGGACGAAAAATTATGCCAAATCCCAAACCAAATTATTAGGGATCCCGAATCCATATTAAGATTCAAGATTTTTTAGATTAAAATTCGGGATTTTTAAATATGAAAAGATTTCATTTAGTTTTAAAACATGAGAATGATTTCGCTTAATTTAATCAAAAGTCAATAGAGTTTCTCTCATTCTTCTTTAATGATGTGTCTTTTCTATTTTTTTTTAAATGAAAAAAATGGATTTGACAACAATTGCATACTACTTAAAATGGCCCATGCTAAGGTACCCAATGGTATCAAATATCCTTGGATACAAAACATGTAATTTTAGAGTTTGTATGTTTAATGATTTAATTTGTATATTTGTTGATAAAAGTTGCATATTTAAAATTGGTTGCCACCTCTTTATTAGTTTATTTTATCTACAAGATGAAGCTTTCGAATCTCTCCATTGTGAAATTGAATTTCTTTTTTTTTTATTCTGATTCAATCTACCCATTCAATTTTTTTTGGGTTACTAACTCAACGGTCTAGTACTCGACTTTTAAATATGGTTAATATTTTTTACATGCTCCGTTTAAGTACGAAATGAATGATTTGATGACGGAATTTCTAACGATTCCAAAAAAAAAAAAAATCTTTTGCACATTTCCATAAACCAAAATATTTGTCCAAATCTTCATAAATACAATAGTTCGCATAAAAAAAATTGTACAAAACCATAAAAATACAAGTAAAATTATTTATTTTTTAATGGTTTTATATAATTTTTTCTGTTATTTTTTTTTACAAATATCATTACTCAAATTTTAGGACTACAACTATCCTCAAAGGATTGAATAAAAAGCATGTCGTGTCAATGGATGATTACAAAATCAAATTTGAATTCTTAGTGTAGAACAAAAGATATTTAATTAAAAGTTGGATCGAGCGAATAAATGGATAAAGTCATATGGTTCTAATCATAGAGGGAAAAAATGACTTTTGGTTCTTAATTTAAATGATTATCTAATCTAATTAAATTTTATAAAGATACTAATTAGTAACGCGAAGAAAGATTTCCCCAATTATCTCTATAAGGAGTAATATGAAAAAATAATTAAAAATATTTATTAAAAATTTGTAAAAAATTGTAAAACAAACTTCAAATAAAATTCATTGGTTTTACATAGAGCTAGCATATTTGCCGACGAAATTATTACGATATCTTTATATGATTACACGAAGCCTATCATGAACAATTATGTCCCAAAGAAAGGTTAGAAAACAACATATATGTATCTTTTGCTTTAATTATTCAATCGAAATCTCACTATCTCAGTAGGACAATATTTGGTTAATTGTTTTTTACATTTGAATTTAAATTCAGTGTTGATATTTTTTATGTTTAGATTTTATAATTTTTTTCACATATTTATGCATAATAATTGATAATTAAGATTCAATTATTTATAAATTATTATCCAATACTTATCTATCACAATTTAAAAAAAACATACCGGATAAAACTCGGCTCAATACTAAATTTGAGTTCTTGACATTTTGCGGAAAATTATTTTACATAAATATGCAACCTTCGTCAGTTATTGCATGATTAATATATTCTTATGATAGCATCTAGACCCGGCCATAGTTTGTTGGCGACTTGGTCGCGTAATTGGATTTTGATGACGTCAACGCAATCGACGACTTCGACGTACAATCACGAAGCAATACAAAAAGTGTCGAAGCATATGAGGTGAAGAGCGAGAATGTGAAGACTTGCGGCAAAATGAAGATTATATTGCAAAAGTCTTAGCTTAGGATTTAATTTGTAATGTGAGATGTAATATTCAAGTGCCTAAGCTTATAGGGATCATGCACATTCACTTAGATGCATTAGGGGCATGTACAAAATGCACTAAAACCTTCAAATCTGCATTTTAGTATTTAGGGAAGCTCTCTGGAACCGGCATGGACCTTACCGGTCCCTTACCGGTCATTAAACCGGTCTTCCCTTGTTTCGCATGCCTACTGGAACCGGGCCATACCTCGCCGGTCTCCTCGCCGGTCTCCATGCCGGTATTGGCATAACAAATCATGCTCTCTGGAACCGGCACACTACTTACCGGTTTCCTCGCCGGTTTCCTCGCCGGTCCAACGGCTAGTTTTTTGAACGTTATGTTACCGTTGGAGCCCTAGACCGGTATGCCGGTCCCCTCGCCGGTGTGCTCGCCGGTCTCGCTGTAAGTTAGGGAAAGCTTTGCATTTTGTTATAAATAGAACCCTAACTTCTTTGCCTTAGGTTAGAGATCTAGAAAACCTTCATATACATTCTCTAAGGCAAACAAAGAGTGTCATACACCTTCATATTCATAAACACTCATCCAAGCTCACACACACCTTCCATACATTTAGTGAGCTTAGAAACACTTGGGTTTGCTCTCACACAATCTTCTTATTATTTGTGAGTGCCCAAGTGTGTTTTAATTCTTTCATCAAAAAACACTTGTGATTTGTGAAATCCCATTGTTTGGGTAATTGTAAAGGTTTGTGAGTGAGCCTACGTAGAAAACTCAAACTTGTAAAAGGTTCGGAGTGTGCCTTGGCGGAAAACTCTTGGTTACGAGTGAACCACGGAAAACTCGATTCTAGTGGAAATCTTCAAGCGAGGCTTGAGGGAGTGGACGTAGGCACGTCACGTTTGCCGAACCACTATATATCGTGGTGTCATATTTCTCTTTCCCTTAACTTTTACTTATTTGCAAGTTTGATTACATTTATATATTGCTTAGAAACTTGCATATAGGCTATTAATTGGAATAGAGAAAATTGCCTAAAACTCCCACTTGGTAATAAGAGCTTAAAATCGGCAAAGATTTTATATTTCCGCATTTGTAGCGATAACCCAATTCACCCCCCTCTTGGGTATAGAGTTTCTTTGTCGCTATTGCTTGTAGGTACTTTCAGTTGGTATCAGAGCGAGGTATTCTCAAGAAAGACTTGACCGTCCGAGAATAGATCATGGCATCTACAAGCAACTCGTCAAATCTTGCCGAGGTTTTTCAACGACTAGACCTCCGTTTTACACCGGAACGGACTACAATTATTGGAAGATGAGAATGCTAAATTATCTCCTAGCCAATGATTCGCAATCCTATTTGATTATCACACGGGGTGCAAATATGCCAACAAAGAAGGATAGCAACGGGGTTGATATTCCAAAGCCAAATTTGGAATGGGATAATGAGGATTAAAAATAGCCTCACAAAATGCTAGAGCACTCAACCAACTCCTATGTGCCATTGATCGGGATCAAGTAAACAAACTTCCGGAGTGTGGAAATGCTTATGATTTGTGGAAGTCTTTGGAAATGGTCAATGAGGGTACAAGCCAAGTGAAGGAATCGAAGATCAACCGGTTCATGTGCGAATTGGACAATTTCAAGATGGAATCCGGGGAAGAAATCGATCACATGATTTCAAGGTTTACAATCATCATCAACCATTTGGGAGCCTTGGGAAAAGTCATCGGGACATCGGATCAAGTGAAGAAAATTTTGAGATCTCTCCCGAAAGAGTTTAGAAGCTATACCTCCTCCATTAAAGAAGCAAACGACATAAACACATTAAAGATGGATGATTTGGTCGGCAAATTGCTTGAGTATGAAATGGAGATCAAAATGGATAAAAAGGAGGAAGATGAGAAAAGGACAAGGAAATCCTTGGCCTTAAAAGCAAGAAGAAAAGATGAGTCAAGCTCAAGTGAAGTGATAGTGATGATGAGTTGGCTCAAATAAATAAGAGCTTCAAGAAGCTTCTTCAATCCGTAAAACAAAAGGGAAAATCAAAGACGGATGAAAAGAAAGAAGAAAAATGGCCGCGGAAGAACAAGAAATTGTATGTTATGAATGCAACAAACCGGGTCACATAGCTACCGATTGCCCATTGAGGAAAATGAAAGGAAAATCAAAGAAAAAGGCAATGAAAGCAACTTCAACTTGGAGCGATAGCGATTCAAGCTCATCCGAGGAGGAAGAGGTTGAAGTCAAAGATAAATCAATAGCATTTATGGCTATCACGGATGAGGACATCCTTTGAAATTGAAGAAGAAAGCGAAGAAGAAGAGGTACACAATTCTGAATTACTTGATGCTTTTAATGGTTTAAAAGAATTGTGTGATATGCTTAAAAAGAAATTGAAGTTAGTTAAAATGAGCATGCTATACTTAAAAATGAACATGCATGCTATATGGATAAAATTCATGTTTTAGATAATGAGATTATTTGCTTAAAGGCCAAACATGAAAAAGAAATTGCATGCTTAAATGATGAAAATGCATGTTTAAGATTAAAAAGCTAGAACTTGAAAATGCCATATCAAATATGCCATCTAGCTCTAAGACATGCGATTGCGAATCTATATTGAATGAAAATGTCTTATTAAATACTAAGATTGTAGATTTGCAAAACATACTTAGCAAATTCACATTGGGACATAAAAATTTTAATATGCTTATTGGATCCCAAAAATGTGCATTTAAAAGAGAAGGATTAGGATATAGGCCTTATATTAAAAGAAAATTTTTAAAGAACTATTTTGTTAAGGCATCCTATTCTCATGCTAAGAATGAAATAAATGAAAATGTCACATGCCATGCTTGTAACAAAAAGGGACATAAAATTTTTGAATGCATGTATATGAATGTGAATAAGAATGCATGGATTCCTCAAGGAATCAAAACTAACCCCAATGGACCCAAGAAAGTTTGGGTACCAAAGTGTAATTGATAAATTTGTAGGGGGAGCTTTGGGAATGGATCTTTAAAGAGAATTGCAAAATTGATCCCAAAGGCTCAAGGAAATGAGGAATCGCAACGGTAAAGGTAAAATCCGTATTTACGGAAACATTGGTACCGTTTCCTCTAAATTATGTATGTATGCATATTTCAAATTGATATAAATGTTTTGAAGCATACGAAATGATTAGGCAAGTATTCAAACTTCCATTGGTATCAATTGTTCATTTGATATCCTTTAGTGCCTTAATCATATATTTAAACCCCTATTCTATTTCAATTGGTATCACATGAAATTTATTGAGTTAAATGCAATATATGTGATCACTTGATTGAATATGCCTTGCCATATGAACTAATTGGTTGAAAATGAAATGCATGTAAATTGGCATAGTCTTAGATGAATATCATGAAATGCATGTATTAGAACATAATTGAATAATCATGAAAAGCATGGATTTTGATTGTTTAGTAATTGGTAAGATATTCATAAGAAGACAATCATTAAAATGCATTGAAGTCATTGGTCTTAATTGGTATCATGATATAAAATGACTCATTTTGAAAGAATATTTAAAAGTGATATGATATTCAAATGAATTTATTGATTTATTTTTAATTTGTATCAAATTTGGGGAGAAATCATGATTAAGATGCTCTTAGATTTAAATGATATTCATATGAATTTATCTTTTGAAAATGCTTTTATGCATGAATTTTGTTTTTTTCTTATGGCAAAAGGGGGAAATGCCAAAATGTGCATATTTTTTATTTTGGTATCTTTCTATAGCACATATATAATTGGTATCTCATTTAGATTTAAATTTTACTTCTCCACTTTTTGATAATGTCAAAGGGGGAGAAATCATTAGAAATGAGATTAAAACTTGTTTAACCCTCACCCTTGGTTTAAGGGGGAGTAAATGTACTAATGTGTTTGTCAAGTTGTTATAGAGCTATTTTAAAGACAATCACACATTGAGGGGGAGCTTATGTTGAGGGGGAGCAAAATGGTCAAATTTGGACTCAAAGAAGCTCACAAGTATCAACAAGTTTTAAGGGTTGCCATCATCAAAAAGGGGGAGATTGTTGGCGACTTGGTCGCGTAATTGGATTTTGATGACGTCAACGCAATCGACGACTTCGACGTACAATCACGAAGCAATACAAAAAGTGTCGAAGCATATGAGGTGAAGAGCGAGAATGTGAAGACTTGCGGCAAAATGAAGATTATATTGCAAAAGTCTTAGCTTAGGATTTAATTTGTAATGTGAGATGTAATATTCAAGTGCCTAAGCTCATAGGGATCATGCACATTCACTTAGATGCATTAGGGGCATGTACAAAATGCATTAAAACCTTCAAATCTGCATTTTAGTATTTAGGGAAGCTCTCTGGAACCGGCATGGACCTTACCGGTCCCTTACCGGTCATTAAACCGGTCTTCCCTTGTTTCGCATGCCTACTGGAACCGGGCCATACCTCGCCGGTCTCCTCGCCGGTCTCCATGCCGGTATTGGCATAACAAATCATGCTCTCTGGAACCGGCACACTACTTACCGGTTTCCTCGCCGGTTTCCTCGCCGGTCCAACGGCTAGTTTTTTGAACGTTATGTTACCGTTGGAGCCCTAGACCGGTATGCCGGTCCCCTCGCCGGTGTGCTCGCCGGTCTCGCTGTAAGTTAGGGAAAGCTTTGCATTTTGTATAAATAGAACCCTAACTTCTTTGCCTTAGGTTAGAGATCTAGAAAACCTTCATATACATTCTCTAAGGCAAACAAAGAGTGTCATACACCTTCATATTCATAAACACTCATCCAAGCTCACACACACACCTTCCATACATTTAGTGAGCTTAGAAACACTTGGGTTTGCTCTCACACAATCTTCTTATTATTTGAGTGCCCAAGTGTGATTAATTCTTTCATATCAAAACACTTGTGATTTGTGAAATCCCATTGTTTGGGTAAATTGTAAAGGTTTGTGAGTGAGCCTACGTAGAAAACTCAAACTTGTAAAAGGTTCGGAGTGTGCCTTGGCGGAAAACTCTTGGTTACGAGTGAACCACGGAAAACTCGATTCTAGTGGAAATCTTCAAGCGAGGCTTGAGGGAGTGGACGTAGGCACGGTTTGCCGAACCACTATATATCGTGGTGTCATATTTCTCTTCCCTTAACTTTTACTTATTTGCAAGTTTGATTACATTTATAATATTGCTTAGAAACTTGCATATAGGCTATTAATTGGAATAGAGAAAATTGCCTAAAACTCCCACTTGGTAATAAGAGCTTAAAATCGGCAAAGATTTTATATTTCCGCATTTGTAGCGATAACCCAATTCACCCCCCTCTTGGGTATAGAGTTTCTTTGTCGCTATTGCTTGTAGGTACTTTCATAGTTCCGATTCAGAACCGAAATCGAACCGGAAGGAACCGTCCGGTTTCGGTTCCTTCTAGTTTCGGTTCGGGAACCGGAACCGGAACCGATTCCGTACAGTTCAATTAGGGCTCCCACCTTAGTCGAACCGATCCGTACGGTTTGGTCCGGTTCCAACCGGAACCGTTGGTTCTGTTCGGTTCCATTATTAATATAATAATTTAAGTTCAAATAAATATTTTTTTAAGTTCAAGCTATTTATTTTATTTTTAATTTAAGTTTTTAATTTAATATAATAAAATTCAAATAAATAAATTTTTTTATTATATTTATTTGGTAATAATATCCAATTATAATCTTTTTAAAAATTATTTAAAAAAGAACCGGAACCGTTCGCCGCTCCTTAGTTCATCTCTCGGTAGAACAATACACCTATGCGGTGGGTTCAACCGGAACCGTTCGATTCGATTTTGATTCGAAATCGAACCGAACTGTTTACCGGGTCCAATTGCATCCCTATTAAATAAGCAAAGTAAACACTTTGAAAGCGGCATGAGTTCGATCCTGAAGAAGTAAATGGTTAAAAAAATATATTTAAATTTATCCATTCTATTGGAAAAAAAAACTCAAGAGTATTGTTGATGGTGTTTTCAGGACCTATGTTATTTAAGGAGAACGACAGGGGTAAAAAGGGTAATTCCATTCTCGGTCGAAATCATTAATGCCGACCCGAGCACATGAGTGTTATAAAGCCAAACAGGTAGAGACCGAACACTTGGTGATAGG